>JAOBYE010573189.1:0-12547 GCA_025403585.1 Parazoanthus swiftii
TATAGCTATACAAGAAAATGCAAGGTCAAGATTTGACAGTGCGCAGCAAACAAAAAGGATGCACACAGTAATATAACCAAATTTCGTTCGATCAGTCCCCATCGCTGGAAAAAAGGAAAATACGTCTTGTCAAACACTAACTTGTTTTCCGTTTTCTTGTTTCCTTACCCATGGATGTGATAGGTCAACCGCTTGCTTGTTTATTTTTGTATTTTATTAGTTATCTATACATTGTATAGATAATAGAATACAAAGGTGATTTCAGGGCGCGAAATAGCGGCGTACCAAGTGCAAAATGGCAGGCCATGGGGAACTGGGACGTCAAAAATTGACTTTACTAAAACCTGGAAGGGGAAATGGTCGATATTATCATTATATGCAGCGATGCTTGACGTTCTTAATCGTTCAAATCCCCCAGCCTTGGAACTTGTAGATTCTCACACCTCCGAACTCAGATTGACCGTTCCCCGTTCTCGGTTTTAGTAACGTCCTCAAAAAATATTTGGATTGCCAAGTGAAATTGAAGATGGCATCGCAAATTTGCGGTCATTTGTAACTCGCAGTTTTTATCAGAGATATTTTTACAAAATGGCAACGCAAAAATAAAAAAAAAATGGTAAGCCAAAACATATCTGGATTGCCAAAACAAATTCTGACGACACTCCGATTTTTTTCCTGTTCCATGCCCTGTACTTACACATGTGATTACAAGATGCAGGTGTTATGTAAACAGTAGTTGTTGAAGTCAGAGATAATCTGCCGAGTTAGCCAGAAGTTCAAAGGAGACCATTTGTCGCTGAGAGAATACATTTTTGTTGTATGTAGCTTTCTGTTAAGTAACTTTTTGGATCTTTGCTAAATTCCGTCGCAGACCTTGGCGATACGGATATCATGCAATTTTCGACGCATGCAATCAAAATTGCATCAAATTGCACCTTTGACTGCACCGTGTGCGGATGGTTGCATGGTTCAAACATGTTCAGGTTTGATATTTTTCACTCGTCGCAGTTCGTCGAAGGTAATCGCTTCTTCTTGCGAAGGTGTGCGGTGAATGCACGACAGCAAGCGACTGAAACTAATCATACTACAAATAAGAGACCTGCTTTGAAACACATGATATCGAATTTGGAAACAGAGATGGCGGCAATGTAAGCTTACAGCCACCATTTTCATTCGCAAGCGATCGAAATCGCTTGTTGTCGCATGTGTGCATGTGCGGCTCTTGGCAACGCAAAAACGAAATCTACATGGTTTCATGCAACTTTAATTGCATTCGTCGAAAGTTGCATGTTGTGAAGGTCTACGGCGGGCTTAAAAGTTAGAAGTTTTAAGTTTAGTATATTTCCGAAACACTAAAAGGTTTGGCGGTAAGAAAGGTAAAATGTGGATCGCTCGATTGAGCCTTACTCTTGTCGAGGTCGTGCTTCTGCTTTTGCTTTTGCTGTCTTTCTTTTTTCAAAAGGAAAAGCTCCGGGTTTTTTTTTCTTTTTTCTTTTAGGAGGCTTCCCCAGGGGATCGAGATCACATCCAAGAGGAGAGAGACGATCTATGGAAGCAGATGATTGAGGAGCTAAAACTAGAACGAGACCAGGCCGTAGTTGAACGAAACCAGGCGCTCGGCGCTCTGATGGAAATGGAAAAAAAGCACTCTGACGCTCTTGAGCGAATTGAACAACTGAAGAAACTTTGCAGCGAAACACGAAGAACAAGCAACAGCGATGATTCTCCATCACAGAAAAAGAAACCAACATCATCGTGGCTCAATAGGCCGCTTGATCAAAGCCAGGAAGATACCTCAGAGAGATCCCCTGAGAGTTCAATCTCGACTCCTTCTGCCCTAGACCCTTATGGGATAAACTCGCTTCAGAAGTGCGCCAAATGCCAGGAAAAGGACGGAGTTATCAAGACGTACGAGAAGATTAAGGAGGAGAGAGATCAGATATGGAGAGACATTGTGAAGCAGGCGCACCAGGAGAGGGACGAGGCTGTGCGTAAGTTGGAGACCGTGAGGAAGGAGAGAGACCATTACCTTGAGCGGATGGGCAAGCTGGAGAAGGTTAATAAACAGCTCAACAGTGCTAGTGGTGGCAAGAGAGCGCAGGGTGTGCAAGCTTCTAACACAGCACAGAGCCGACACGACACAATCACGGTACGCGATACAACCACGGTACAATGTCAGCTTAATTACGGTACACGATATAATCACGGTACACTATACAATCATGGTAGAAAGTAGAATTGTACACGGTACACTATACAATCATGGTAGAAAGTAGAATTGTACACGGTACACTATACAATCATGGTAGAAAGTAGAATTGTACACGGTACACTATACAATCTTGGTAGAAAGTTAAATTTTACGCAGTATAATCAGGGTACGCGATAAAACTGCGGTAAACGATACAATCAAGATGTAATGGCGATATTACCACGGTACACAGTATAAGTACACGGTTTATTTACGGTATATGATATGCTTACGGCACATGGAAATATAAATTTATTATATTGTAATATACCATCGACTTGTGTTCTTCTTCTTTCACTTTATTGATTTTAGTTATTTTGCACTTTTTCCCTTTTTTTTAAATCTCATTTGGATTGTCATGAATCTGCCTATAGGTCAGTCTGTCTTTATGGTTTTGCCTCACGTATTCCTGTCTTATTTATTTGTCATACATTTGCAACTTTTATGTTAAAGTACTCAAGGTTTCCTATCTTTGTCCAAGCTCCCGTGCTATTCTTTCTGACAAGTCAAATATCACTTGTCGAAGTGTTTCCCTCTTTCTCCGCAGAGCGTCACAGTCAATGGCAGTAGCAGTAACAGCAAAGAGACTCTGAGTCCGATTCTCGCTCATCTGAGATCTAAACGGTGGGTACAACTCCGGTGCAAGTTTACTGCCCGTAAATTTCAGCAAAGGTCTTTCATTTTATTGCCATCAATTTTTTTAGCTTATAGCTGCAAGGGCCGCGAAGCTGGGCGGACAAGGGGGGCAATTTCTCCCTCCCCCCTTTCCCATTTTTTTAAAGAATAAGGAGTTGTTGAGAAAAATCCCCCCCCCCCATTTGAGTCAAAATTTGCTCGATATATTTAATTCTTTTTCCTTGATTGTGTTCATTTCAAGCCGAAATGGAGGTGAAATACGAGCAAAATTGTACATCATTGGTGTTGCTTACTCGTGTCAACCCTGGAAATTTTAACTGCAACAGACCAACTTTCGCAGCGCGCACCGGTTGAACTGTTCCAAAGTTTTATTCCACCGATTTAAAGAAGGAACGTATTTCTTTTCAGGAGTAATTTTAGTCAGAATCACGTACCAGTTGGGAGTTTGGACCCCTAAAACTTGCTAAATTTGGTAACACAGGTTTGATGCGCCGAGTGATAGTTTTCAAAAAGTTGTCAAAAATCTAAAGATTCTCAGTTTTGATTTCTAATAGACTTATCTCACGAATTAGCCATGTGGAACAAATCCTTTGTTATTGCCCTCCAAGCCTCGACACCGTGACGATTCACCTCACGAGTACCTGCGTGAGATAAGTCTATTGCTTCGATGTACACTTGAAAGACTAGAAAACACAAATATAGTTAAATATTAGATGTAAGCTTAATATCTGAGTTCGAAATAGAGCTCGATTTTAGGTCAATTTTCGGAGCAATTTTGTGGTCTCTGAGCCTCAATCAGAAAAAGTCATCTCGTGAAAAATATATTTCGCTGATCGAACTTAAAACTATAGTTTTTCGAATAGTGCCCCAAAGCCTTCAATCTGGTATTTTTTTTAAAAAAAAATGAGTTTTCCCGAGTTGCGGGCCGTAGGCGATCCTACCGCCAACTCGCTCGTAACCATGCGCCATGTGATCATGTTACATGATATTATTTTCAAATGCAACAATGTTGCTCGAAAAATCATCTTCCAGCGTAAAATCACCTTAGTTTACTATTTGAACAACTTTTTTCCTTGTTCCAGCTGAATCATTTTACGTTCTTCTTATACTGATTGAACCACGTTATACAATCGCACATTTATTTTACCTTCTTAGCGTGACAAAAACAAACGTTTTAGGTTTGAGGTCATGTCTGTTATCAGTTAGGCATCATGTTGCAACTTGTTTTGTGCCTGAGTGTTTAGTATTCTAAGAAGCAGTATTTTTAAATATCTAAAAATTCAATCTGTTCGGATGCCTTCACATATTCGAAAATTTCAGGGAATGGAGCTACCATTCAGAAAACTGTTAATCCAAAATGTTTAAGGTGATTTTTTTAAAACTGTTTTATTTTTCAGCTTAAATAAACATTTTAAAGTACTGTCTCATTTTTTCCGTATAAAGAACCCGGAAATGAAGTTGCACAGTATTCGAGATCTTCCAATCAGAGCGCGCGAGAGCTAGGGCTTGATTCGTCAGTAAAGGGTGATTGTGAGCTTAATATTGTAGCAACACACGGTTTGCAAGCCCCTGAAGCTCGCAAAACAAAGTTACCTCCAGCCGTAAAATCGCTATAAATTCGGAAGGTTTGAAACAACCATTTCCCCGAAACTATCTGGCATATTAAGCTCAAACTACAGCGACAACTAAATGTGCTATGCCCAATCGAGTGATGGTTTCGATTTCAACCTATTGATGTTACGATAACCAGTGCAAATGAACATTATATCCTCAGAAATCCGCCCATAATTATCCACTATTTATCCTCTTGGCAAAATTGTACCACAGTGGTGCTTAGTTGTCTGTGTTATGGTTCAAATAGCTATTAGTTGTTACATTTCTTTCGTGTTTACTCTTCTCTTTTCTTTGATTCCCAGAAAACAAGCAATGCCATCAAAATTTAGCAAGATCCCAAAACTCGACAGTTCCAAGTCTGCTCCCGGCGAAGTAATAGAACACGATCGAGGCATCGACGATGGTAGAATTTCGCCAGTCATAGCGGACAGCGGTCCTCCCTCGCCAGATACTCAAGACATTTTGTCATCGTCCAGTAGTAGGAGAGAAAGTGAAGAAGACAAGGAAAATACTCCGGATCTAGAAATGGCTTCCGGAAAAAGAAACAGCGAGCTCTTTGAAGAGCAAAGCACGCGAAGTGAGGACGATTCACATACAGAGACAACAAACTTCTTGGTTTACACCGAGGGAAGTGGAATGGTGGCTTTTCGGCCACACCCACTGGAAGAATAGTTTGAGGAAAAAGATCCTCTGTTGAAAAACGCTTTTGCACTCCAACAAAACTAACCATTTCCTGAAATAGTATCACCAGCTAAAATCACTAATTCTATTCATGAGGGTGAATGCGAAGCGATTTATTTGAGAAGTCATTCGCATGATCCCATTTTGAAGTGATGTAAATCGGCCGTGTCAACAGTTGAAATCCCTAATTTTGTTCACAGAGCTAATACGAAGCGAAGCAGGTCACTCTGCACTTGTCCAGTCAGGCCGTTCATAAACGTAACGCACGAGTTCTCAGAACTGAATCGACCAAGAGTGGCCCTGCTCTTGGATCAGATCAGTTCAGTTCTTCCTCTTATGTCGGCCAAAGCGCGGGAATTTGGAGAGTTATGGCGGGAAAGTTGTATGTACGTACTTGGACCTTTTCTTTAAACCGGCCGGAACCAATGGAAAGCAACCTTTGTTTGGTTATCTTTTTAGTTTGAACTGCATGCCGCCGTGCTCAGTTTGATGTTGTCGGGCATATGGTTCTCGCGCCAGACCTCTTCTCGTTCAGTACAATTTTATTCACTGACACTGCAATATATTACGTCACGATCGCCCCACGCTGAAATTTCAAACTCAGGAAATAGTTAAACAAAATCGTTTGTTGTCACCTCTGTAAACGGAATTGTATAGTTTATTACTAAAGTATTATTTCAGAGCAAGAGTGCTTTTCAACCTTGGAACATTTTAATATAAAGGTACACTTCTAGCAAAATTTAATGTTTTTGTACGGAGTTCTTGTATAGAATATACGGGACACGAACGTGAAGCGTGTTCGAGGAACAGTTGTAGATTAACTTGACTATTGCGGTGTTGTTTCCTCTTAACATTTGGATAATAATACCCGTCAGGCAGTGTAATTATAGACTTATATAACTATCAACATCAGATGATGCAATTAAAGCATTCAAACTAACAGAACACAAGATTTTATCGAGTTCATTTTCTTTTGTTCCGCATCTCCAAGGTTGTGAACGTTTTCTGCTATCCGTTTTGAATGGCAAACTTGCCCAAAAGTGTTTGTGAAAGGTTAGGGTGAAATACAAAGATATACAAAGAAATGGTTTAAAAAGTAAAACTTTACAATAAATCTACCGGAGGGACATGGCCGTTTACAACGTTTTACTATAATGTGGAAAAAAAGACAATAAAAAAACTACAAATCTAAGAATTAAAAACACTGGTGTTACAAAGGCAAACTGCGCTTAAAATACCGTGCCGCAGTTAACCCTTTCAGCCCAAGGCAATTTATCAACATCTAACTTCTCACAAAATTCAAACAAAATTATATAACAGGTAATGAGAAATAAGGAATTGATCAAGTAGAATAAACTGTTGAAGTTGAAAAACAAAATTCTCCCAAACTGCTTAATATATAGAAAGAGTGGAGCTCAGTCGGGAAAACTTACCATCACACCATTTGTGTTTGGGGCTTAAAGGGTTAAAAACCACAGTTTTGACTGTTTTTTTTTTTCAAACACCGCCGTGCGTGCTTTAGAGTTGACGTTACTACATGTTAATTTAAATGCTTCTTAATTAACGCGGATTGTTTTTCTGAGTCAGTCACGCTTAAGATTGTTCAATCATTATAAGGATCCGGTCCCTTGTAGTTTGTGAAATGACATACACCAACCTTATCTCCCCCATTCCCTCGGTACACCTCCCAGTTACGACCATCCATGCTTCATACAGTATGTTGTCGGACTCCTGGTGTACCGAAACCGCCTTGTGTGGCCACACTACAGACCCAATACTTACATCCTAGGTCAACCTGTAGGGAGGCTCGGCCTCTTTAATTGCGAGGTACACGTATTGTAATCCACCCATGTGTCCGTGGCCCGTTTAACCGACCATATTTTGCAGGGTAACCTTTTGAGCTTGCAGAAAAACTTAAGCCTTGCTCCCAACGAAGGAGCGTTGAGACATCCTGAAACATCGCGTGTCTGTTTGAAATGTAATTGTTTCCAATAAAGACGTCAAAACAAATTAGTTTAAAATCTAATAATTGCGAACACGTAGGCCTTACCTAGAATGGAGGCTTTCTTTTTTCCTCGGCTTAATATGAAAAAAACATATTGTGCTCAAATCCCCGCTGATTGAAGCCATCTTGCATACGATGCTAGTGTTTGACACTCATTAGTTTGTTACTTCTTCAAAAGTGATGGTGTGATATAACCTTTAACCCTTGAAAACCAAAATGTTTCCACTAACAAATCCACCAGGGGGGGTGGGTTCAGGCAAAATGTTAACGGAGGAGGCAGAAGTTGGGGGAGGGAGGGGTAGAGAGGAAGGGAGATTTATAGGGAATAAGAAAGGCTCACTAAGTGGGTAAGAACCACATTTGAAGCCACGTATGCTCAATGTAAAACGTTAACTTGCAGAATTGATTTTTAAAAAAACGTTAGCGCGGTTGGCAAAGGCGTGTTACACGAGTCAACTTGAATCAATGGTTTTCCGCGCAACAATGTTGCGTGTTGTGTTGTGTTGAAAGTTTTTGAACCCAAGTTAAAAACTCGCAACATGTTGCCGGGCTTCGTATTGCGCAGAAAATCGTCTCCGGCGAAATGTTACACGGGAACGGTTTCCAACGCAACTATATTGGGTGGAAAATCGTCGTTGCAAGTTGACTCGTGTAACACGTCCTTAAGGTCTCTGACTGCCAACCAGGAAGCCCTTGGTTCAACCCCGGGCTTACTTTTGGTGACCTTCTTTCGACGCAACGTCCGTGGACAGGGACGTTAAGCCGCTGGTCTAGTCTCCTGGAGTGTTACATCAGGGGACTTAAATGAACACACACACTTCTCGAAAAGGATAGGTAATCCCGGTGTTGTGGTGAGGGTCACACGGAAGAGTACACCATATCGATGTAAACGTGCTGCCCTCAATAAATTATCTGTCTTGTCATATCTTTCCTCCAGCATGTTGGTGGTACTAGATATGTTACACTTTCAGCACACCTAGCGACCTCTAACAACCCAAACTCGAGTTGGACACGTGTTTCAATGACATCAATGTGCGGATGCTACATAACAATTTGCATCTCAATATGACAAAACAAAGATCTTAGTCTTTCATGCGAAACACCGTCCTCTATGGAATGCATACAAATTATAAGTACATCCAGCTTGATCTCTCTGAACGTACGAGGAACGTTTGGGCAATTTTTAAAATTCGTGTTAACTTAAATTGACAAATCGCCAGTGTACGTATATCTTCTATCTATTCTATCAGTGCAATTTCGTGCATAAGAAAATCTCTAAGATTAGACATTGCTAAGACGCTTATTTATATTTATGATTCTAACTGAGAACGATGGTGATTCGCTTTTTATCTCTATTCCTCCGCATTTATTCACGAGGCTTTGAATATAACACGGAAAAGTTCATGTCAATCCTAGTATAGGAATTCCTCCATTTTAGGTCATCCGCAGCCTTAACCTTGAGGACCAGTCATTATTTATGGCCTGGAATAAGGAATTTGGGAAGGGGGGGGGGGCAGCGGTTACAGATGCAATACGGGTCAGAAAATTTTCAAAAAGCAAAGCCAATGATTAACGTGGAAGGGACCGGGGGGAGGGACATTTGGTTAAATCATATCCCGCGAATATGTCTTGCCCACCTGGCTTGCTTCAAGGGAAGACCTTGAAATACTTCAGTCAGGATGTCGTATCCCCCGAGTTTGTTTAGACAAACAGATGGTCGGACACATTATTTTGGACATGTCTGTAACTTTATTTGTTGCTTAGTTCTCAAATTGACAAACTTGTATATTTTGGCTGAGGCAAGCACTTGATCAGAAGCTAGCCACAAGCCCGGCATTTTCTTTACTCATCTGCAAAAAAATATGTACATAAACATTCAATATTTATTGGTTTATAAGCTATAACAAGTGAGGGGTTTAAATTATAAAATCAGGTTTGTACTTATTATGTTTATAGTTTGCTAAGAACTCCGGAAATTATATGCAAGAAACAAGAAAACGTTCATTTATGCGCGCGTAGATGTTTTTAATAATGAAAAAAAAAGCATGTGAAATACACTCAAAAAATAAAAAAAGAACCATTTGGGCGAAACACCATTGTCAATGGGGGGAAAAGGGAGGGGGAGGGGAGAGTTATACTACAAAGATATATTTTAAATTAACCTTTTTGGTCAACATGAGGATTTGTCCTTGTTTATTGCTTTACACGACATTATTCATGTTAATAGTTGAGAACTTTTGCTATGGGAGCAGTTATTGGGCAGTATGTCCACAGTAGTGGCCGCAAACTTATTGATTCTTTAAAATTTTCTCGTGGCAAAACTGAAGCAAACGTTCTTGCAGGTTATAAACAAAGATGCACTTATAGGCTCAAAGGAAAAACATTCAAGTATAAATTGTGGAAAAAATAAAGAGAACGAATTTTGAAGGAAATATCGTTCTTGATCGAGCGTTAATTCTTGCATCCAATTTCATCAAAAATATGTCACAGCTGAAGTATGCCAACTTCACTTTGTTTTGCTGAAAGCTTCAGACATAAGATTGAAAAGCCCCCGAGGAATCCAAATCGTTTAACCCTTTCTTACAACAGATTTTTTGGTCTGGCTGGCCGCTGGATGGGGGAGGGGTAGAGGGGGACATCTTGTGGTTCGAAAATTATTTACGGAGCGGCAATAAAACTTTGGTACGTTTTTGTACAACTTTTTAATTGAAGCAATTAAAAATATAAAAATGCAAAGCCTCTTAAATGGCTAAAAAAGGAATCATATAAAGAAATTTGAACTGACGCGGTCAATGTGTGTAGGATAGAGTTAAGAGTTAGATGCGTAAACTGTAACATCTTATTACAAATAATTACATAGAAAAAGAACACTAATTAAAAATAAACAAAAAAAAAAGTTCAGTTCAGATCTCCTGCCACTAGTTTGTGGTGTCCCACAAGGTTCTATTCTGGGTCCAATTCTATTTCTACTTTATGTAAATGATGCCCAATTTATAATGAAATCGATTCATTTAGTTATGCATGCTGATGACATGAACTTGCTGCATAGAAATAAGGACACTGAAGCATTGATCTCTGAACTTAGCGCAGAGCTCAGGTCCTTGGATGATTGGCTTCTTGCAAGCCGCTTAAGTGTAAATTTAGAGAAAACTAAGTTCCTAGTCTTTGCATCTAAAAAGAAACTAAAAACGCTTCAAAATATTCCAAATACTACGTGTTTTTCTGAAGGTAATTTCCTAAATAGAGCAACATGAACAAATTTCTTGGAGTAAAAATTGATCAACACCTGAATTGGGACTTGCATATCGAGGATATATCTCGAAAGATCTCCAAGTCAATTGCTATTCTTTTTAAGAGCAGGTACTATCTTCCAAAAAATATTACGACTAGTCTCTATTACAGTTTCATTTACCCTTATGTTTCATACTGTACATTGACCTGGGGAAGCAATTATCAAACAAAATTAAAGCCTATTCATATTCTGCAAAAACGTGGAGTAAGAGCGATCCTATTTGCTGACAATAGAACCCCAAGCAAACCTTTATTCTCAAAGCTGCAAATTCTGACAATTCACGAAATCACTCGAATGCAACAAGGGGAATTCATGTATAGACGTGTAAATAATCTACTACCTGAAGGATTATTTGATGATTACATTAAACCAATAAGTCATTGATATAATACTCGTTCAAAAGCTAACCAAAACCTATATATCAGTAAGACAAATACAAGTTATGGCAAATTTGACATCAAGTATTTTGCTGCAAAAGTATGGAATGATATCCCTCTGGCAATACGAAACAATTCATCGCTCTCAATTTTTAAGAAATAGTTTAAAAAGTACATACTATTACCGAACTTATTTTTTGACCGGTACATACTCGATTCACCTTCCTGAAAAGCAAGCCCCTTTATGTCTTCGCTACTCTATAAATACTTAACTAATTATCTATTTGTTAAAAAAACGTTAAAATTTGTGTTAGGAGCAGGAACTCGTTAACCCCTTATGGTTTGTTTCCTACACCTTCCATGTTTATATTATTAACTTGTAACTAAACATATTGTTTTGAAAAAGTGGAAAATAAAGAAACTGGTAACTGTTAACAAACTGTTAAATGAGCGTTACCTTATAAACTTGACTTTCCCACCATTCTAAGTCAGACAGATTTCTGTAAATGATGGATAATTGTGAGATACTACATCTACCTTTAACTTTATAACAATACCAGTTTTGCCACTTATCGCCCAAGCCTTAAGTGAGTCTCTTGTGAGTGTTATAATAGGTAATTGTCAAATCGAATGGAAGGTAAACGACTTTGTACGGAAAGTTTTTGTTCGAGCAATTACTCATTAAAGTAAAAATAGTAAAAGTACTACCCCGTCTGGCGTGGAATTTTTTTGTCTCTCACAGTCTAGGTGGGACTAAACTCTACCTCCTTAATATTCTTATTAGCGGTTGCAATAAAATAAAGTTTTTCAGAAATGCCTAATTTTACAATCAAAGGTACCTTATTGCCTATGACGTCATAGTGACGACACGGTAACCGATTAAGGGTAATTTTTTTAAATACCTGGGACTACTAAAGTTCATCTTTGATCATGACGATCAAAATAAAACTTATTTGCTTTCAAAAGGTAAAAATAAAGCAGCAATAAAGCAGCTTTAGATGTATACTGGAACGACTCTGACGTGGTGATAACATCATCAACGGATGATGTTTGTTGTTTCCTTGTTCCTTGTTTCCTTGTTTCCTTGTGAAAACAACATGAAACTTCGCCTTTGGGTATCCTAACTTTAAACAAAAGATAGAAAGACCCCAGTTTTAAAATGGAAGCGACAACTACTAAAAAGATCTTGGAGGCCATCAAAATAATCCCCCCCCCCCCATCCTTTCCCATCCTACCCACCCACCTCGTTAAACCTTAACATTTGGCAAAACAGCTAGTAATAAAAGCTTTCTGTGTTTAATTGTGCTTTTTCTAAAAGATGTTACCTTTCGGAGTCCCCACCCATCTTTGTAGTCCTGAACATAGGCCGCCTTAACAGGAAGTTTTACCATACCACGTGAACGGTATAGACTCTTTTTCATCACTTTCAGATGTTTATTGCACATGTTATCGTTGCTATCACAGCCCCACTTGCTCCTAATACTGGTGGAGGTATACAAGCAAAACTTATAAGAAATAAAAGTCATTGTCTCTACCAGCGCGAAAGTAACGCCTAGTAAATGACATATAACATTTTTAAAGGAGGTGAGGGAGTTGGCTTGGTAAACGAGCTTTTTTCCTTGTTGAGCTCTTCTACATGTACTTTATAGCTTGAACAAAAAAATAATGTAAACTGCTTCGCAAATCCTCCC
>JAOBYE010573300.1:0-27394 GCA_025403585.1 Parazoanthus swiftii
TATTCCATGACTGATGACGACAATGATATCGACAAAAATTTTAAAGAAATTGATTATACCGCAATTAATGGCAAACAGTCTTAAAAGGGTACACCATCTTAAATATCGACTGTGTAAGTTAATAAACCATAAACCATAAACAAAACTATTACGTACCGCAACGACACTGACAAAATTAATGATGGTAAATAACAGTGGCAATGATAAAATATTGTAATGTATTGATTAGCTATTGTACATGCATACTGCAGTGATAACACCAATAAAAACAGTTGGTTACCAAATGTACAAACTGATTTTGTTTGCAATTTAGCCAGCTTTTCCAGTTGATGGTAGTTGCTGTCTTTTTAGAAAGACTTGGCAAAAGTTTGTAGTTTGAGAAAAAAGGCTTTATCTTCTCTTGAGTTGAGAACATCGTCTTTAAAAATTTATTTCATCTGAGGGTGTTTTCCCCTTAATATAGAAGTGTGCTTTGTGGCATGGATGACGTAATGAATAGAATGATTTTGATGTGCACAACGAAAATCGTGTATGACGCAAGGCGACAATACTGAACAAATGGATTTTTGGAGCATTATTTACATCTAATTTAACTTACTTGCTAAGCGTTATCATATACATCTTCACTTGCAAGCTCCCTATTGCTACTGCTGTAACTGTGCTGTCACTGCCGTTAATGATACAAGATGATACATGAATTGTTGTCACTAATGTCACACTTATCAGCGCAATAACTGTATGATTGTGGCCACAGAAACTGAAAGGGTGGGGCTACAATTGTGGAGGTTGCGAAAAGAATAGCTACTACTCAGTAAACGATGACAAAAACTGTTTAGGCGGAATTCGAAACCGGCTCGTTCCAATTGCCCCTGTCATTTCAATCAGCTTTTTGGAAGGATCAAGATGGTTATCGGTTTCCGCATAGTCGCCTTGATTGCCTGAAACAGTAAAAGTGGCCGATCATCGGAAAAATTTCAGGGTCCAACAAAGTTTTTATTGCACTCTGGATAGGTTTGGAGTTTTCCATCTTCCCTTTCCCTTAATCATCTGATACCGACTAGTGATTTTCATGTGATATATTTTTTATCTTTTGCGATAGTCCCAAACCATCCTACAGGGCTCATGAGGATATCCAAGGAATGTGCGATCGTCAAGATCGAAAAACTTGGATATTTAGCCAGTGACCTTGATTATATAGTGCTTCTACATAATCGTCACGATTACTCATGCAAAGTCGACCGGGCGATTGTTTAACAGTTTGTTTATTTCCACTTTTACAAAACAATATTTTTAATTACAATTCAGTAATATAGACGTGGAAGGTGTAGGAAACAACCCATAAGGGGTTAACGAGTTCCTGCAACTTACCTTAATTTTTGCAGCAAAAAGAGTTAAAACAAATTGTAACGTATTTTAAGCAAATAGATAACTGATTAAGTATTTATAGAGTAGCGAAGACAGAAAAAGAGCATGCTTCTCAAAGAAGGTGAATCGAGTATGTACCGGCCAAAAAAATTTTTTCGATGACAATATGTACTTTTTAAACTCTTTCTTAAAAATTGAGAGCGATGAACTGTTTCGTATTTTGCAGCAGAATACTTGATGTGGTCAAATTTGCCATAATTTGCATTTGTCTTACTGATATGTAGGTTTTTGTTAGCTTTGGAGCGAGTATTATATCTATGACTTAATGGTTTAATGTAATCATCAAATATTCCTTCAGCTCAGGTAATAAATTATTTACACGTCTATACGTGAATTCCCCTTGTTGCATTCGAGTGATTTCGTGAGCTGTCAGAATCTGCAGATTGGGAAAAACAAGACGATTATATTAAAACCAGCTTTAAACACCTGACTCAAATATTATAATTAAATTAAAGCCACGTTTTCAACCGAGATGCTACATCCCAAGTGGATGATTTGTAATTCTTGGATCCCATCAAATTGTAAGGTAACACAAATATGTTTTTGTGAAAAAGGTTCCATGTATTTTTCACAAAGATTTGTCGGTGTGGCGTACGAAATTAACGCGTCCTTGATTAAGCCTGGCTTACACACAATCGTCTTGGTCGATTTTGCATCGACAGTTCAAAAGTTTTTTTCCAAAAAAAATTTCTCAGTGAAGTCTTGCGAATCCTTTACAAAATCGACTTAATATACGCCAAGGTTAGTAGGATAAGATGCTTATTGAGTGAGAAAAGCCGGACTGGAATGCAACACATTTTGCTCTCGGTTATGGAATACGAGACTCGCTGCGTTCACGGTCCCTATTTCATGATTCGAGTCAAACATTTTCCGTCCAGTATTCAATGCTAACAAGTACATTCTATTTTCTCTCAGTTGAGACTATTCTCAAGAATTTACAATCTTTCTGTTTCAGATGCATAGTTTTTTTACCGTTGAATGTTATCCTACAAAATGCTTCTGGCAAACCTTTCAAAGCATTCAGTATTCCATCTTGATTTTGTCAAAATTGTTCCACTAATTTCCGCCTGTAATCGCTGAAGGGTTGGTCAAGATAAGAATAATGGTGTTGATCGTGCGGCCAACCTCCACCAGCTGATCGCCAGATGTGCACCTTGAAAGGCGGTGAGCTTTGATGGTTAGCCGCGCCGGTGTAGGTTCGTGCGCACCGTTGATGGATCAATTATCATTTACAACGCTCAAGGCAACAGGAGCAATAGCCTCTTGTAAAGACTAAACAAAAACGAATGAAGCTTTCAACAACAGCCTTCTTTGACCAGCTGTTTCAACCTTTTGAGTAAACATCTCTAAGTTACTTTGATAGATATTATCCAGCAAGATTCATGCTAAGTTAAAGTATTTTAACTCAGAAAATAAATTTTCAGAGTAGTAATGTGAAAGATACAGTTGTTGTGGCACAACCCATTTACCCGGATCCGATAAACGGTGGTGCGTGTTTGTCGCGTGCACCATGGTGGCCTTGATAGAGAGAAAAAAACACTCCCTCCCTATTGGACAGCGCGGCTGGGCGGGTTAATGAGCAGCTGTACCAGGCTTGCGGCCCCGATGCAACCGAAACTAAAAATACCTCCAACCCTCATTCGGTCAGAAGAACACCTTTTGCTTGATCAAAGATAGTAGCTCCAACCCGGCGGCGACAAATCATGCTCATTTGCCGATATTTTTGGCCGAATTCATGGAACCTGCTTGCTTACCAGTGACCTTTAGGCCATGAGATCACAGAACCACCATTTATAATCTATCTGAAAAATGTTTGTGCATTAACAAGTAATAAGTATTTGACTTCCTTTTGTTATGATTAATTGCGTTTACCCGAAGAGCACGTGCGTTTAGTTTTTAATTAAAATAACATGATTCAAACTTGCTGCACAGTTCCCTGTTGCTCAATAACAGCGACCTTATTTTAGTGCCGTTCCAGCCTTGGAGTGAATGCCCAAACGCTTTCAAGACTTCAAGTTTTTCTTTCTGTTCTTCATAGTTAATAGCTCATATAAGCCTGACTAAACTGAAATTACCAGCAACTAAATATTATACCTTTTTATAATCCAGTTTTACTGATCCAACGAGTTAGGTTTTGATACACTGTAATGTTTGCTGACAAAATACAGTTAAAAGTATGACCCATTCAATTACCAGTCCTTTCCCATCAACCACAAAACAGAAATATTTAAGTAGTAATTTTTTATTTATTCTATGATTAACTCAGCCAAGTTTCTTGAGTCCACCGATGTAGTTCACTGTCCCAACAGCTGGACGTTTCTACTTTAATTTTGGAGATATAACAGAATAATGTGTAAAAGATGGTAATGTTCGGTGCAGACTGCAGTGACATGGTTTGTCCGGTTGCGATTTTGTTTGAACGAACAAATTTTATTATGTATGTATCCTGAGATCTTTCCGTCGAAAAACTAAACTTAAAATAGGTACTCTTGAATCTCAAACTAAAGGCTTGAATTGAAGGGGAAAGTGAACACAAAGAACCCCTCACGGCTTTTTAAAACCCGGAAAAGCAGCTTGTGTCCCAGATGTGCAGTATGAACTATCAGTGTTTTTGATGTAGGCCAGACCAAATAAGGCTGCAAATTGGCGGCACATACGGGTGAAAGGAAAGAGGAAATTCTTGACAGAAGCTTCCAATTTGCTCTCTCTAGTTCCATGTACCTCTTTTTTTATCAGAAATTATTTAGAAAATTGTCAATAATGAAACAATTACTGGATGTAAAGGTCAAGTGACAGGTATATCATAGGTTCCGTCTACCACACACGAGCCAACACGCCAAGAAAACATGTGGCTGTAAATTTATCTATCAGAACTACGCATGAGCACGGGATAACTATCACTGATATGCGAGATATATATTTTAAAAACGCTTTTTATATAATTGAAAAACTCTAGTTTTTGAGTTATATAAGGGAGTTTTGTTCTGTGGCATCCTTCAGAGGTATTATTGTAACTTTTGTTATAAAACTCCTTCGATTATGAGCGTGGATGCTCACAAGCTGCCCAAGTGTAGATAAGTCAGACAAGTGTGTTTCAGTGGTTAAGATACGTCATGCTAGATACTCCATGTATGACCGGCCTTTTTATACAGTTAAAATATGTTGGTGATCCATTCGCTTTCTCAAAATACGAAATTTATTCAGAAGTATGCTGAAGTGGGTTGATTTTATTTTAACATTTCTGCATAATTTTTCACGTTTATCGTGTTAAAATACGCTTATCAACATTCGAAATCTAAGCTTGGGCAGCCTGTGGAATACTGCATGGCTCAGACTGGATACCATGCGTTTCGATCGATGAATTAAATGTCTGGTTAAGCATAAAAATGTAACACTAATCTAAATTTTATCCATGCGCCTCAGCACGGTCGGCATTCAGGAACACAGACCAATGCCGGCGCTCTGACTTCGAGCAGCCTCTGCAGTCTGCTCGGGCCTGCTCTGGCCTAAATCTGGGTCATGTGCATGTGACCAAGACTTAGGACAGAGCAGGCCCGAGCAGAGGCTAGCCAGCTCATAGTTAGTAACTATGGCCAGCTGGAGCACATTCAGTGTACGGTATAGTTGGGATTTAAGCAACTTATTCTCTATAAATCTGCTAAATACGTTTTCATTTGAATAAACAATTCATAATGAATGGACTAGGATGTTTTTTCACGCCATCTCTGTCATGACATTTTTAACTATGCTAATTTACACCGTCTTTAAAAAACACCAAAACATAATCTGAAAAAAAACACTGTCGCTAAAAATATGAGAATTCGGCAGGAATGAAGAAGACCTGCAATTGGCTAAACTATTACGTGAATCCTTGATCAGCACGAGCTTCATTCTTCAAACACTCAATCATCATTTTTGATGAAGTAGTGACTCTTTTTTAAAGGAATGGACCGGTGGTAAGATATCTGAGGAGGGGATGGACATACCCCCTCCGCAAAGAAAAAGAAGCTGCAGAACAAAAAGTCCAAAAACAAACTCAAACAAAAGCATAAGCATGCTCCAAGAATACATTCAAGCAAGGGTATAAGGTCATTTAGACATAACTTGTTAGTTCACGAGGCAGATATCTCTGCCTTTCGAGCTCGTGTTGAATAAGCCATATGTATGCCAAAAACATTCTAAAAATGCAGAAAATGGTACCTCCGATATGAAAAACTCTTAAGGATCGTGAATAGCAATCATTATTATATGGCTGACTGATTTCGCGTGCTGTGATTGGTTAATTTCAGGTCCGTACGTAGCCTGACGAACCTCTTGTTATATAATAAACATCTTATTTGCCTCGATTGCTCGGTCCGCACGGCAAGTTATGGATCCCCGTTTTTTCCTTCCTTGTTTTCGCGCTTCGCGCTTTGGCCATAAAAGGAAGGAAAAAAATCGGTCCATATCTTGCCGTACGGACCTCGCACTCGGCTAATAAGAGGTATTTACTGATTTGAAGTTTATTAAAGTGTTTGTGGTACTCTAACAGCGTTGTTTATCTAGAAGTGAACATCCAGACAACATTGCACCTTCCTAAAGTTTCTGAATAAGACATATTACTGCTTCTGTATGAAGCCTGATTCTGACATTTTTTTGTTATTTTTCTGAAGCACAAAAATCCGAAAAAGAAGTCCGAAGAAAATGCAATTGAGACCAAAGATACCAAACTCATTCAATAACCAAAAACCAAAATTGAAATCTGGGTCAATGGGGCGTATTGTTATATATTTTATGCTTTTCATTTTGTACAACAAACGCAAACAGTAAACTACACGTGCTACGAATGTTTATTGGGGTAAATAACGTTGTGCAGTACGTATTAGCTTGATACTGAACATAAATCTACGTTGTAGTAATAATAATAGTTAATAAATTAATAATAGTAATAATAGTAATAATAATAATAACAATAGTAATAATAATCGTTTATTTCAAAGCACAGCTAGCAGCTATAAGCTGAACAACTTGTTGTAATTACATGCAGTGAAAATTCAAACTTACAAAAATTTCTAGCTATATTATACAGGTCCGTAGCCAGGATTTTTGTTGGGGGGGTGCAAATTTCGTAAACTTGGACTCTTAAAAGCCAAATTTATGGGACAAACACACTTATGGCCGTTTTTTTTAGTCGTTTCGATTTACAGTAGTACCAATTGTTACGATAAACCTATTCGGCTTTCTTCATGGCCTTATTAAATTTCCAAATGCGGACCTTTTGGGGTCCGTGGGGGGATGCGTACGCACCCCGCGCACCCCTCTGCCTACGGGCCTGTTATAATAATTGTAAAAAGATGGGATACGTAAATATCTAATATAAAAAATTGTTCCTTGAAAATTGGAATGGTGCAGTATAAGAGTATTTCTAAACCTTTGTTTCTGCACGCGGCATTGACGCTTATTTCTAAAATTGCATTTTTCATTGTCGTTGCGCGCAGGCAGTAGGCCAGCTAGTTTATGCCGGCCATCGCTCTCTGCAACTTTGTTTGAACAGAGTTCTACGTAGTTCCTCACGTCTTCGGAAGAGTGTTTCTAAGCCCGAATTTTCTAGTTCCTTGCTATTCGAAAAAAAAACCTTTGGGAATAGAATCCTTAAGACTCCTTTCTGAATTATCTCTATTTGGTCGGACAAAGTGGCTTGCAAACTGGAGTAGAAAACCTGGCATGCATATTCTAGGACAGAACGAATGCGTGCGCAATAAAATTGTGTTAGAACTGTGCAGTCTAGGACAGCGCGCTTAAATTGCTTAAGCAAATAAATTCGTTGGACGCTTTTGCAGTAATATTATCGGCATGAGGTCATTCCTTTCAGTAACGCCTAACATCTAAGCTGATTTCACAATTCCAAAAACTCTACCTTTTGTCTAAAAAAAAATCACAGTCCATGTTACTTTTCCTTCGAAGGTCTATTCTAGTTTGTGGCCGGAGACCGTTAGACATACAAAGATAAACCTTTTCAAGGACCCGTAGAGAGATGAAGAATCCTTAATTTCGTTTTCCACCGTGAACGCAGTCAACACTTCCTTTTAATAGAAATAATAATAATAATAATAATAATAATAATAATAATAATAATAATAACAATAATAACATAATGGTAATAATAATAGCTTTATTGAAACGTTATTTGGCATCCGAGGGTGAGATACAACGATTAACAAAACAATGGTTAAAATACATATATAAAATACAGTTTTGAAAAGAGCTTCAGACACTTTTACGGCCATGGTCCTGCTTTATCTTTGGTTTAAATTTGTTTTGCTGTTGTTTCATAGTCAAGCTTTAATCAAACACTTATTAGTCTGTCTATTTCTAAACCAAATTTATTTATAAAGAAGCGGTTATATTCTTCTTATAACTATTAGAAATTTAGAAATGGGTTTTATTATAGTTCTTAGGCAGTCAATCCCTTGCTTTTTGTGGTCTGGCCTTACTGCATAAAGTTCAAGCCGTTATTACCACAGCTTGTTGTTATACTGGAAGCGGAAAATAATTAAATAAATTAAATCAAACTATATTTAAATTGTTTAATTTAATAAAATATAATATAATCCTTTGAACCCGGTCAAGTGTTAATCTATGCCTTCGTATTTGCTAGTTTGGATTACTGCAACATTACTCTTTTACCTAAAAACCTGATTCATGCAGAGACTTCAATATACTCAGCTGCTCGATTACTAACTGGCTTTCCTTCAAGACATGTAAACGTCAATAATTTTTTTAAACTATAAATCAATAGGAATTGTATGCTCTTTATTTTGCTATCTGTAAATATGTAAATTCACGAGATCTGTAACTACACGTATACTTTAACAAAAGGTTCAAAAACAATTTTTTTTAATTGGATATATAGATGGCAAACTTGTAATGTACAAATGTGTGTAAGAAAAGGGGTGTTGAAATAAAAAAAATTACACCAAATGAAAACACATTGTAAAATGTACTGGAATTATCAAATCATTGACGACAATAAATAAATAAATAAATAAATAAATAATAAATAAATAAATAAATAAATAAACAAATAAGTAAATAAGTAAATAAAAACATAATAAATGAATAAATATACTCATTAATTAATTATTTAATTAACAAACAAACAAACACATAAATAAGTAAATAAATAAAACAATTTAACTAAACTGTAAGATGTTTGTGACGTAATCGCTGGGATATTTCGTCGTTACAGACACGCAACTGTTTTTTCGAGATATTAAACTGGTTATTTTGCGAACAGAAATCTACAGCGTACTGAACTAGAATAACGACGTTTGCTGGAATATTTACTTTTGTTTTTCACTATTTTCCTGAATAAAACTGATCTGCGTTATAACTATTGAATCACGTCGACCTTTCGATCAAGCAAGACTATAGACATTGCTCATTTAGAAACAGGTCGAATAAAATGTCCTTAACTCAGTAAACTTCAGCCTGAGCTGTGTTCTTAATATGTTCTTAAGTTTTGCCCATTTTAGGCTCGTCTTCATGTATAAACATTGCTCATTTAGAAACAGGTGGAATAGAATGTTCTGAACTAAACTTTAGTCTGAGTTATGTTCTTGATATGTTCTTAAGTTTTCCCCATTTACAGCCTCAACATTCTTTTAAAAACGGTTCTTGTAAAAAACAGAGAGTACATTGCTTTCGTAACCTCAAGTCCTATAAGCTTTAAGTGAAGGCCTCGATCTTGAGATTAAACTGCCGTCGTCTTCAGAGAAAAAAATGTTTCAGTTTTATCAGTTTTGTTGCGTTTTGAAGCTTGAGATGTTTAACACTTAGGGCGGCTTAATAATAACAGCGTGCCGCGTGCTATATAATTTAACACGTTCTGACGCAAATGGAAAAACCTTATCTCGAAATTTTCGGAGAGTGGACGTCATTAGAGGAATTGTTTGCTTAGTTTTTGCATTTCGGTTCACATCCCGCCGGTTAGAATCCTACCAAGAAAACCTTTCGCAATCACTGTTAAGCCCAGGGTTTATAAATAGCATTACAAAGAACAGGGATAGCCTTCTTGTGGGATCTCAAACTCAACTCTTGAATTTAGTTGAAACGTGAACCGCACAAAAAAACCTTGAAACACTCCCTACTGATCTCAAACACGATATGCAAATTGCTAATCAGTAATCTCACTTGCATTCGTTTTGCTTCATTTTTAATTTATACTCTACCAACACGGTTCATATTTGAAGTTGCTCAGTTTCGACAAATTAGGAAAACCAAACATTTACCGTCCTTTTGGAGTTTTTCATCCCCCCTCCTCTTTTTCTTTTGGATAACATAAATGTTCCACCAATTTCTCTATACTACGAGTCCTGCTTTTTTGCTTCGTCTTGTAAAATCTTGAGTTCCCTTCACAAGAATAGAAAACCGTTTGTCCTTCAGTCATTGAAAGGCTTCAAAAATTGCAAATGTGATGAGAATTGAGAAGTCAATCATCGTGAGAAACTTCTAAGTTATTAATTTATCACTAAAATTCACCCAGCTTTCATAATTTACAATTTATACCCTAAAATGCTGACCAGTGAAACCGGCGCACACAGTTTTGTGTCTATCTTTCAGACGAAGAGGATTAAAAATACGTGATGTGGGAAGACAATGAGGTGCGAAAGACTCAGTCAAATATAATGGATTAAAGAGGCTCGCCAATTATGACATACAACCCCTTGGGGGACAAGATTTCCATACACTCGTATATATAAAATACAACAAAACGGCCGACATAACTTCCAACAAATTTCACCTTTTTAACAAAGACTTAGATTATTTCCTCTGGATGTATTTATGTTGTCTTTGTCGTTAGAGTCAATAGAGAGGCAGGCGATGTCTGCGACAGTCATATCTTGTGGGTGCGGCGACTACAAAGGTGTATGTACAATCGACAATTAGATCCTGGATTAGTCCCCAGGGCAAGGAGCATAGAGATTATGTAAACATGGCGTAATAACCGCGAGTTAATTGTTTCAAAAGGTCACCCGGCACGACCGTTATGCTTAATTAATAGATCAAATTGATTGATGTCATTTAGACCTATTTATTACACACCGCTGCAATTGATTTGAAAAGCAATAGCCTTACATCCCGTCGGGTTCTTTATTGCTTTATTTACGTATGTCTCTAAGGAATAATGCCGGGCGCACAAAACACACCGACAAAACATAGCCATATGGCTTTCACAACAAGCTCGCTGCAAACATGAAACGTTCGTCACAAAACTGGCCTCAACAGTTTCTATTAAGTCACTTAACGTCAGTTCACAGTTGCAAAAAGAAAAGCTTTCAAGCCACTAGCTCGGTCGAGTTTGAACACTTTTCGGGAAGACAAAAGCAATTGACAGGACCAATATATTCCGGCCAACAGTGCATGTATAAAGTCTCTAAACAATTCTAAACAAATACGTCGGTCATACAAAGGATAAATTCGTTAATTTAGTAAGACAGTAAATTTCGTTCCCTGTGATCTATTTACTTTGATACTTTGAAAGTATTATCTGTGTAAATTTGTTTTTAAATGATAACACTTGATCACACAAAACGATTATATCCGTAACCACTTAGGGTAGGCCCTCGACATATTAACTTGTTTGAGGAGGGAATAAGCTCATTTAGAAATGTTTTCATTTTTGTCAAGTTGTGTTCAAGTTCCATACGTGACGATCAGCGAGAAATGCCAGGATGTTGTAGAAATGGGTTGCAAACACTAGACTAATTTTAGAATAATTGTCGCACTGACATAGATCAACACTTTTCCACACGTGATCAGGATGCATCGAGGAAAGCAGAACAACCACAAAGACACCACATGCTTTGGTTTGGTCAAAGATTTCTATTTGCAGTGCATTTTTGACGAGTGGGAAATATTTGGAGTTTGAAGCCTCCGTTTTAAACCTTGTCGTACACAATCCAACAATTCATTCAGTGGTTATTTCTGAGTAGAAGCCACTTATTTTAACAATAATCGTCCAGGAAATCCTGTCGATTCATTAAACGACCTCGGGAAGTCATATCATGTATTTCAGTTATTAGCAAAGAATTCGAAGCCTCTTCTTGACAAGAAAGCAACGATAAAGTAGAGACAAAAATGATGAAACTTACTCTTGGAATTTGACAAATGTCTGTGTTTTATTGTTAGAGTAATGGTTCTCGATAAGTGTGGAAACGTTTTCAATTAAAATTCACCTACCCCCAACTAGGCCAATACATCCTGCAGCTCCCAAAACTCAAGAATCATGAAGGTCGCTTTTGTGTTTGCTCGTCTCGATACACGCTGTGTTTATCTTGGTCAATAAGTTAAGAGCCTCGCAATTATTTCCAGCTATTGTGTGTTTTTTCATTAAGTTTATTTACTTAGCTTTTGAAAGACTTATTTAATTAAATTGCTGGATGTAGCTAACACCTTTGTTTCGCTGTGTCAGACAAATATACTAAGTAGCGGGTAAACAAACAGACCATTTTAATGGTTGTGAATGACAGCTTGTCCTTTTCTGAAGTCGGTGACTACACAGAAGGGCTAAGCGGCCTTTTCAATGGCCAATGGCAATTCTCGACATCAGTACTCGCGCATAAAACTTAAAAGTTAACCTACAAAGTCGTCTAATGGAATGGAATATTACACCTTGAAAACATGCTGTTTAGACACTTGTAAGTAAGCTGCTTTTATGCTTGTTTTCATTAACTTTAGACGTATTTTTAAGAGATACCCGCCGGTTCATATTGGGAAAATATCGTGATGATACAGACATGTATTGACCGGGTATTGAGAACGATCCGGTCCCTCACCGTGTAACCACATGGGATCGAGTTGATGGCTTTCAAATCTGTGTGTTGTATCCCTCTAGTTGTTGTTTTAAATACCTTAAAAACCAATCAGTCTTGAAGTATTTTACTTTTCGATCAAGACGAAACCTGCTAGTACAAAATCTGGTGAAAAGTATAAGTTCTTTTCTTGTTTGATAGCGTTTTCACATAGAGCACATGGATTCTCAATTAAAGGTGAATGGGTATCGTTTGTCACCTAGGTAGAACTCACGTTCTTGGCATCTGCAACAGTGTTTCAGTTGAGAATACTGATCCCACGTGTTTAATGAGCTCTGCATTTTATTTCTGCAGGCATAGAGAAGAAAACGTGCCAACATAGAGCCGTGAATCTTGGCCCTAAAACTGTCCAATTGCAGCAGATCCATCACACCTTAAAGTTTAAGAAACAATTAGCTACGAAAGAATTCGCCTAAGTGACCAGCCGTATTAAGAGTCATTACTTGTTAATATCACCTTTAGCCACATTGGTCTAAAACACTGAAACATTTCCAAATCTTCACACAATAGTTTTGTGCCCAGGTCTTGTGTAGATAAGATAGTGTACTGATGTCTTAAATTTAAAACCTTCTGTTTCAACTGACTCTTGACTCAACTGAAAGAATAAGTGTCGTGATCTTAAACGAACAACATTTAGTTCTATAATCTTTATCTCATACAGTCTGTTTGTCTCAACATTGAATATAACTGACCGGAGTTTATTTTTGGAAAGAATTGTTTGGCTTGGATTCTGTATTTGCACATCACAGATCAACGAGCAGTAGATCCACTGGCTATTCAGTGTTACTTCTGAATGTCAAGAGTTACAACTCTGCAAAAAGGTCCTTTTTGTTTTCACTGAGTTCTCATGCTTGTGTAATAGGATTATTTGAGAAAAAATGTTAAGTTAGGGAATGACTAGGTTCCGCACGCTTAAATACTTTAGCAAATGTAAGAAGATTGATGGTTGATGAAAAATTTTGAGTATTTTAATGAATGTTTAAATATAGTGGTTTGTCTGCAATCTATGGATAATACAGCTTACGTATCTTTATTTGCTACTGAAAGCCTTGTTTCAGCGCTTTGAAAACATACCATTCGGCCTTGCCCTTGGTTAGATAAAAGACTTTGCATGCATTTTCCAAACATATACTGTTTCGGATGTTTAACTAAAACTTGTATTTGGACATGCAATGACAACTCTCGCCTTGCTGAAATTTTAATTGTTATATTAACCAGCGCTGAATCACATAAAGTATTCGTTTCTTCTTTAGCTTTGAACATAGCCCCATTTGGGCAGCTGTTAATTGCAACTGAAACGGAAATCGAAACTGATATAAAATTACCAGAAATATATCGAAAAGAAAATCAGTATTCTGGTTTTGAAGGTCATGACCAAAGATGTTATTCTAGAAAGATCTGTTACATTTAAATGGTTGTTTATACTACACTCTCTACTGAAGTGGAACTTAAGCAAAGAACCAAAATACACGAAGGACAGTCGGCACAGATCAGTAAACATATTTCTGAGTTAGCTATTTTGACGGCACACAGCGCAAAAACTAACCATACATGAACTTACTTAAAAACCTATCTCATGAGTCTGTTTAGCAGTTCCTCAGTTGTTCGATTTTTCTCACTGTATCATTTCTGCCTTAAAATCCATAGGAGGGAATAGAGACCTTAATAACTATAGTGATTGGGTCCTTTTAAAACACTATATAATTCTTGTCATTAAGTGCAACGTGAAGAGCAATGTGTAATGGAATTAAACTTTGTGTTATATAAAGTTTGCTGGCTGTTCTTCAGTAAACTTGTATACCTTACAGCAGTATGTCAATAAAGAATGTTTGCAGATATTCCGAGCTGCCGGTATGTGTCATGCAGAACTAACTGAGGACTATCTGGTATATTGAGCATTGAGACACACCCTTCAAGTACCAAACAGTGGACGCCACTCCCTAAGTGCAGAAATTCAAAGCTAGTGTAGGCTGCTTTACTTTACTTTTTTAAAGTATACGTTAAAGAAAAAATTATTATAGGACTAAAGTTCCTCTTTAAACAGGTAGATCTAAACCTCCAACATTCATCTGCTCGCACTGACCTCAAGGAAGCTTTCCAGTCGTGTTTCGCTTACAATGATACATTGATATGAATGCATCACTCGAACAAGGAAACAATTCTACATGTTTCAACAAAATTTAACCGCTCTTAATAATATAAAACTACCCTAAAAGTGTAAAACAGCTATCTAAAACTGACTGACCAGAAACAAAGCAGTGCCGCCGTAATTGAGGATTGCTGCAGGGCAGTAGATAAAAATCTCTTTGAAAGTCTCAACAATGTCTTTAGCCATTCAGTCTTACCGTATTTATATTAAAAACGGTATACGCTGGTAAAGGTTAATTTACACGCACTGTCGGTAGTCAAACAACACGAATCAAAAAGGATAATTTTGGAAGATCAAACCAAAAAAACAAGCTGAGGAAGAAAGGATCAAATACGATAAATCTGAGGCTCGTCTCTGGTCACAGTAAAAGTCGATTTACGAAAGTTGTAGTATCTCTGTGATCATTATATTTTGCGTTCTAGTTATCAACTCAAGTTAATTGTGGATTTGTGTTTGTTTTATTTACAATTCAATTGAAAAATCAAACTGAATGGAAAAACGTGATTAAATAGACAGTTCTCGAGCTACAAAACACGATAACATCGGTTTTTTATATCAAAATGGAACTTTTCTTTCCCATATAACAAATGAAGCTCTCCATGACTACATGAGCAGTTCTGAGCGGCTAAGAAATTAAGAACTCCATAAACCAGGAATGTCTTAGCTTGTGATAGCTTACCAATGCAAAAGACCGAGAGCCCAGTGAATACAATCGAGTTACTTTGTATCGTTGTATACCCAAATAGTTTAAAAGCAATGCCTCGTGGTAATATGTGAATAGCTCTAGAAATACTGTTTCACACTTTACAAGCATATAGTTTCTTAAATAGAATAGAATAAAACTGGAACCTAATATTGGAAATCGATTTCACATCATAAGAGCTTATCCTCCATAACCTTCATTTAATAAAAATACGGGAAACTGTGAAGTTTTAGAGCATTACTTGTATAAGTTATCTAATGCTGAAGCCTGTGTGGTTAAATTCACCAGGGTGGGCTCCTTCAACCGATTTTTCCGAGCCGGAATGGATGTAATGAAATATAGATTTGCAACGCATGGTTCGTGGGCTTAAGTTTCAAACAAGAATTGTAAAGCTTACTCACAAATACAACTGAGACGAATTACCCATTAGTTTAGTTCTTAGCCCCATAAAATACAATAATATATGCTTGTTTGGCTTTAAGAGTAGCTTGTATTCAGAAACTTGATAAGAGCCGGTCGATTACAATACCGACTGCCGGAAACACCAATTCTGGCGCAGCTAGATATTTCAGATTGCCATCGACATTCAACCTGTACTCGGTTAAAAACAGTTGTGATAAACTTGAAGGTGTTCAGTAAGCCCCTGATCAATTCAACGGTCGAATACGAGAAATTATAACTAGAAACTATAAAGTCACTGTCATCTGCGTCAACTAAACCAACAACTGCAGCACTCCTTTCCAAAAAAGTACCAGGTTTAGGTAGAACATTTCTAACATTAGTTCAAAACTCAACAGCTGCCTGCAATCGAAAGTTTTATCTCGTGATTAGGATTGCGGGTGCAACGACAACAATACCAACTTGTTATGGAAGTTTACATGAAAGACAAGCTGTTCTGTACGATCAGTATAACCTCTTCACTTTCAAGTGCCACACTTTACTCACCAAATAACTACAGCACTCTAGCCTAATGGATCCGGAAAACAGGCAATATCATAAGATTTAAGAGGACTTTAATGTAATTGGCACAAGACATAAGCGTGAAAGCGATTTACGAAGCTTACTTGTTTACTTGTTACATTTGTGTTGCTTCGAAATCCCGACATTATGATATGCAAGTGGGCCGCAAATCTGCAAATACTCAAATCCGTTAACTTCCTTTGCATGCAATTGTGAACCTGAAACTGAACTTTGTTCCATTTCTCAGATTTTCGCCGCCCTTGAAATTGTTCTTTAACCAATATGAATCTGAGAGTTTTCGATATAAATAACGGAACATCGGTCTTCATATCCATTAAGATGTGTATTACAATTAAATAATAGCTGCTTAAATATTTTTGAGTAATCCTTTAAACCCTCTGTATGAATAGAATCGGTCATGAACAGAAATGGCCTCCTATTTAACGTTTCTGATACTAAAATGGCATAATTGAATGTATCATTTATGAGAAACATTTCTAAAACTGAACCCGTTAGTTATGAATAAGCTTGTATAATACAATAATTCAGAAGTTTTTTTGTATTGAAGTTGACTTATTAGGGTGCTCAAACAAACTCACACATTTATGTAACATATTTAAAACTGTGCATTATGTATTGCTAAGAATTCATTAAGCTACTCTGCTAGAAACTGGTCCCCTTAACGAAGGCAGTTCCACGTCGTGACAACAATGCAAAGAGGAGTGTTTAGAATAAATACTCCCGAGGAGAGCCGTATTTTTTATTTCTGTGATTACGCCCATAGCGGGCGAAAGACTCATATTTGTCAAATATTTACAGGATATCTCACTTATGAATGCAAACCATGGCACTCCTGCCCAATTAGGGACGTAGTGCTGAAGAGCTTTGCTTTTTACAGTCAGACAATGTACCTTCGTTCAGCTCAATATTAAATATTGTTCAAATTTAAATTATGTATGTCCATATTTTCGCTTCTCTTTGTAAATTAAATTCATTCTATTTGAAATGAATGTAAAACGTCTCAATTTTAGTCTCACAAGAGACGATAATCGAGTATATCTCGTAATGTTGTTTCAGTCCTTTGGTGAATTCTCGCAGTAGCATGTTTGTGCATATTTGAAGCAAAGTGAGAATTTTGATTGTCTATCAGCTCACATACGTCTATACAAATCAAGTACCATCAAAAGCTGAAAATAAGAGAGAAAAACCAGGTGTTTAAAATGAAAGTACGGAATGTAAATTAGCAAAGTAAAGGGGGCACAAGGTATTGGGGTAAAGATCAATTGAACAATCAAGAAAAGCCGATATTAGCCTTACATATAATATATATATATTCTTTAGAGCAGCACGAAACGCGTCTATTCCTTTGTAAGGTCCCAATCCAATATTCATTTTAACTATAAACAATATTCCTAATGAACAAAACTTGAGCAGAAATCGCTGTGTATGTCACCAGGAGTCCCTTGGCCATTTTGGCAGGATAAAGAGGATTCGTAATCTTGAGTCTGTTTGAATAAGCTATGGTATTCACATATGCCCATACGTAGCATGAGGTCGGGCCAGCACATAGGGTAATGTAGCACTGGCCAGTCCAGGTGTATGGTAATAATGCATCTGTGAGCTGCAAAAGTAACTGGGGTGACTGTATGGAGCAAGAGTTGGCGGATGGGAAAGAGATGGTCTTGTGGGTGCCGTTGCATCCATTCCCGGGTTCTGTTTCTTCCACTTAGTGCGCCGATTTTGAAACCAGATTTTCACTTGAGTTTCTGTTAGGCTTAAGGACATCGCAAGATTTAGCCTCTCGCATACTGATAGGTATCTCGTAGTCTTGAACTTGTTTTCAAGAGCGACTAATTGTTCATAAGTAAAAGCAGTTCTCGCTCGCCTGGGCTTGCCTTCTTTCGATCCCTTCTCGCTCGATCGTTTTCGTTTTGACTTTGAAGTCACGCTTTTGTTGTTTTCTTCGGCTTCTGTGCCACACGCATCTTGAAGTGCTTTATCTGACATGTTTTCTTCTTCACCTAGTGAAATAATACAAACCAGTTTTAGTTCAGCTGTTGATGCGATGCGAGCTACAGTTCGTACTTAACAGGAGGGATCGTGAAAGGTGAAACTCAAATGTAGTTTTTACTATCAAACACTACTGCCACTCAGCACTGCAGACTGCTGCGTTCAACTGACCCTAAACTTTAAGAAGTTTTGCAGCTGCGCTCGCGTCGCGTTTACAGTGAGTGGAACGAAACTTTAAGCACACTTTTATAGAGAATTAATTGTTTCTTGGCACAAACCTTTTAGGCTAAACGACTGCTAATGTGAATCGAACATTCCTGTGAGAAAAGGTTAAGCAACGCGGAATTACTTTTCAAGCCGGGCAGCTTTCTTAATCAATGTTACTAGTGCACTTGCTTGCAACACTAATTCGATCAATTTCTTGAAGAGAGTAGCTATGTGATTTTCCGGAGCATCATCGTATGGAGGTATTTTATTCTCTCGTTAGCAGATTCACAAGTGTGTAGCCAAGATAGCAGTGGTGGTGGCAATTGACTTATAAAGCGGGGATTACAAAGAAACTTTAAGTTACTCACCGAGTGATTTGTGTGGTCGGTTATATCTCGTAGCTGACATCCACGGATGCCAGACGGTCGTTGGTGAGCCAGTCTTAGACTGCGATTCGTCGTCATCCTCTTCGCTTTCTGACGGCATTCTTTGTGTATTAAACTTGTGCGGATCCAAAATGTCTTTGACTGAAAACGAAGTGACTGCTTGTCTGCCTTCATGAAACATTGCCGGCTCTTCAATCGAACGCGGCGAGTCAAGCGCACTGCCTCCTTCATCGCTGCTGCTTCCCATCACTGTATTCTTTTTACACGAGATTAGATAATCGATATTGAAGCGATCACTATTCTGCATATCGCGCAGAGCGACGGTCCGTGTGTTTGTGTGTTGTGTGAGCTCTACTGATATCTGTCGGCCTGTACTGTAGTTAAAGGCTCCAGAGCGCGATTGGGGGCGGATTAAATTCAATGTCCTCAGTAAAGCGGTGCGCGGCACAATAGATGTCATCGCTGTATCACCGGGAATGTTTTGATTACTCGGTAGCCACGCATAATTGCCTGCCAAATTAATTGAATAATACGACATGTTCAAGTGGTGATGAGTTCAGATAGCGATTAACACCTAATGTTCACTTCTGAGAGAACTCCATCCAAATAATGGCAAGGGAGATTGACAGTTTTATTTATCATGCACAGGATGTTGAAAATTCAACGGAACACGCTTAGGCCATGTGAAAAACCGTTTTAAGAACGCGTTAGAGGAGTGGTCAAACGAACAAAAGCACCCATTTTGAAGAAGATACGGCGTCACTACGGTTAAGACTGAGAGATTGTGGTCTTGTGATCTTGCCGACAGAATCTCTGAAGTACAGTTTGCTGCTATGACCATATATCCCGATAATAAACTTTGTCAAGTAAATTTTAAAAGGTACAAACAAACCAATAAACCACTTAATACAACAGTGTCACTATTATCCCGTGATGCTTTTGTCATTATACAAGAAGACATTCAAAGATGGTTTACTTTTCTTATCGCTGAACGTAGACTCGCTTGGACATTGAGATACAAACATTTTTATGAGTTTAACAACACAAATGTAAAATCCGGAAATAATTCAAATTAAGTTTTGTGTTTAGAACAGGCAACCACAAAAATTTTATATACACTAAAGCTTTATTTACACTTTATTTACACAGACTACTATAATCTAAGTTAATTTATAGCTGGAGTTGAAGAAATACTCGAAGCAGTAGTTTTAAAACCAACGTCAAACTTGAAATTCAGTTCATATTCAAGATCCGATCTGCGTGCGTTTAGAGTACTAGTCCATAGTCACCCATACAGTTATAGCGATCACAATTGACATAGCCTGCTAGCGCGAACTTTCCCTCACGACTCTGCAGCGACTGCAGTAAAGATGTACCATGTTATTAGCGAAAATTTTAGTTCGTCCATGTTCCAACACGTGACGCTTGCTTACAGCATATTTTAGAGCAATGGAGCGAAGAAATGGTTATCGCATGTAAAAGCTATTTGTTCGCCCGCAATCATGCATCGGCAATATTACTGATTTGTTGTCCAGTGCGGCAGCGATAAGAACGAAAACGTATAATCATCTCCGCAACAATGTTAATAACTGCTGCAATTAAGATCAATCTGCGAAAATCTAGAGCTAACACTATCACGGCAATCGTGTTGGGCTAGCGGGCTTCACGTTATTCTGTTAGTTTAAGCGATAGATTGTTAATTACATCGTCTTCAGAGCGATCTATTCTGCAAACCTAACACAATACATGTTAATACAATCCAAATATTATTAAGTTTCTAATCAATGCCAGCATTGTGACTTTTGGGGCAACAACTCGAGGCATCATACTGTTTGATCTGTGAACAGCAGCTAGCCCACGACGATAACCTGACAACATTCCATCCGAGAAACGATGGCTTCTTTTGGGGCCTTTTGAACAGCTGACTCAACTTACAGTTCGCTTTAATGACCGATTCACGACTTTTCATTTCCCATGCGACTTTCTAGCGGCTCGATGACTTGCATTGTTCGAAAAAAGAAAGACTATTGGAAAAGCCTTATTATTCGAAGACAAGCACAGGAAATTAAATCATTAGCTTCAAAAGCCCCGCAAACTAAACGCGGTTGGCCTCCTCAAGGGTGAAAATGTTCCATAGTTAATAATCCATGAAAAAGAATTCTTAATAATTTACTGACTGCAAAATCGCACCGTAAGGATATGATGCAAGACAGGAAAGGAAATGTGCACCATATAAAGAGCTTTTCAAAAAAATTGAACTTAATTGTAAACAACACTGTGTTCAAGAACAAAACCCTTGATAAACCCTTCTAAGTGGGTATCATGACTGGACTAAAAATACAAAATAAATAGTGCAGCTGAATGCAAGTGTACGTAAGCAGAGCTTTTTAAAGGAGATAAAGATTCATAAACAAGACAATGCATATCCCATCCGGTAATCAAACTTTAAAAACGTTTTTAGAAGATTATAAGCACACTCAAAGTGAATCGAACACGAGTTCGACAATTATTGCAGCTTTATTAAGCATTAAGGGATTAACTATTGTAGTTAAAGCGGTTATTGAATTCAGAAAGAAATTGTACTTAGTAAGAGCGAATTTAATTTGTGCTTCGACTACTGATGAATAGAAGGTGTTAAATAACTTATATTAAAAATATTACCTGGAACAAGTAATTCAAACATTCATATCAGATTAAACCACCTTCTTTGTTCTTGTCATGCAATATTTATCCATCGCCTGGTGAACAACTGAACCAACATTTTTAAAATGAATAACGTTTTCCAACAGAATTACTTTTAAGAAAGTTTTTACCAATCGCAAAGTTGGAAACTTTATACATGCTTGAATCAAAGTACCCGTGAACGAAGTTGCTGAAATTCAAAGCACTTTCTCAACAATTTTATTTCATGGACAAAAATTCAGTGATACAATAAAGAGAATGGTAGTGTTAGAGATTGGAATTTTGGGGGAGACTATAATTACCCATAATGAACGGTCAAGCAGTAGAAACTGATGGAGAATCAGAATTCGACTACAACTGTTGAGGTGTCTAAAGTAGACGATATTCACAAAGTGATAAAAACAAATTAAATTTTAACGGTCTTAAATATAACGGTCCGAGAGTGTTTCCGTGTTTCGCTTCCCTGTGAGTAAACTGAGATCTATTGTCACCATGATCTTAATCTCGTTAAACTGACTCGTAATGTTAGGGCCGTTTCATGACAGGGTTTTATCCTCTTTGCTAACTTAAGGATTTCCATGCAGTTTCTTGCCAGTACCAATGATTGAAATCTGGTTGACTGGTAATCTTTCCTAGTTGCTTTCATACCCAGTAAAATGGCTTATCATCGAACTGTGAACTTCTAATAAAGATATTGTTTAATTGAGCCAAAATAGAGCTTTTTAAGCGGCGGGTTCTAGCTAGGGCACTGTTAAATTACAAAAAGAAATGGTTCTTAATAACCATGCATTTGAAATGCAGTTACATGGAATATTTTTTCTTGGTGTAATCGCTTAATGTGACTAGGTTGAAATTTTGAATTTGTATAAATATTTTTGAAACATCCATTTCTGAAATACTGCTATGAAGATAAGTTATGTAAATACAAAACAAACGCCTGGATTTGTTTGGCAAACATTTCTGTAGCTACATTAAGCCATGTTTGAATCAACAGCCATTTATCAACGGTTATCATCCGTTCTGAGATGTGTTTGAAGATTGAGGAAGCAGTTTAAAAAGCCTGTTTTCAATGGACATAAACTGGGCCCCTGAGCAAGGTGAAAGAAGCTCTTACGGAAAGTTTGGCGCCAGTTAAAACAAATCCGGACCACAGGCGCCAATAAAAACTAAATAAAAATCGGGTTAATATGTTCTTTTTGTCAAAAGCACTTGAAGTTTTAATGTAAAATCAAATTGATCAAACCATATTTATATTCAATCAACGCAAAGTTACTGCCTGACAGAAAAAGAATATGTCTTAAGTAATAATATTCGTTCAGTTTACTACAGTTATAAGTCTTGAAGTTTTTCTGGTTTCATGCACCTGTTTGCCTTTTTACTTGTATGCAATAAAAGCACTTTCAAAATATAAATAAATTGGGACAAGCATTTGGAAATAGTTCAAAGGAAGCTCTTTTATTTGAAGTCTCTGTTGATTTAAAGTTTACCAATAAAACAATGCCTTTATGAAAATACATCACGATTGTTGAGTGACCTTTGTTATTTTCACTAATTAAACATAAACATTTAATCAATCAAGAGAGCTTTAATGCTCTTTTTCTTCCGATCACTTCGGCTGCAGAAACACGGATATATCAATTTTGTTTGGTCTTTATTAGATCAAATATGAATTAAAATATTTTATTAAGCCCACTTACCACTAGAAACCTCACGAATGTTTTCCTTGTTTGATTTCCTCCTTTTACCTTTTAAATAAAACCAAAACTAAAACAGCTCCAGTGCTTGTGAGTGTTTCTCGAAATACGAACAAAAGACTAGTTTATATTGTTGATGTAATCATCCGCCAGTAAAAGATCCTACTTAAAATATACAGAATTTTCGAGTCTGCTTAACTTTTTCCAGCTTGAAACGCATATTCTTGCGCATTCAAAACACTAAAGAAGGAACTGCAAATTATTTGGGCTGACTCAAATTCTAAAGTTGGGTTTTAAATGAAGAAGCAAATTCGGAATGTCACTTCTGAAAAATTAGAATTAAGCTGAACTCTCTCAACTTACAATAGACATAATTGTTTTTAACACTGAACTAACAGATGCAAAAGAAAATGAACAGGAAAATTATGAACTTGTCTTAACTAATTTAACAAGTCAATTGGTCATATATATTCCAATGTTTCCTGCTTCTACGCTCCGCTTTTTGTTAAAAATATAAACGTAAAATCGAGAGCAAATGGTTCAAACAAAAATTGTTCTGCCAGTGTAACATAAACTTAATATCATTTGGATGCAAAATAAACATACTATATATAATAAACGCATTTTTGTTTTGTGTCTTTCAGTTTTCTTCATGTTATTTCTAATAAAGTTTACGCTGAATAGCAAATTAACGTAGAACAAAACAGGATCACCAACTTTACACTGAGTTAAGAAAACAGAAGTATTTTTGTGTTTTAAGGTGTTTGCACTCTTAACATGTTCAGTTTTAAAATGCTCTTAACCATAGAACACTTGAGAAAATCCACAACATGCAACACCATTTTTATTCATCTCCTGAAGAGTAGAAACTGTTTGGTGTCACTTTTTGTTTCTTACAATTTTCTTAGTTCTTGAGCCAGTTGAAGAAAGCCCATAACATGACCATTCATTTTCGTGTTGTAGCATTAAATCCATTGTAAATTGGTTCGAAATGTTGGAACTAAATAAGGCACTAAACTGCACACTTCTGCTCTTCAAGAAAATCCCACAAACAGAACTTAATTCAGTGTAGTTTAAATTAATTACACTTAAATAATTTGCAGTCGCAAAAACGCAGAAAAACAGTCATTTCTTGTTTTATATATAACGTTTCAAATCTTACAAATAAAGGCTCACGGTATGATATCAACACGGCAAAATCTTATTGAAGAGAATTTCCGATTTCCAACAGTTTGAGAGCAGATTAGATTAGATTTTCACCCATCCCGACCAAGATAACGCGATATGCTATTGTTTTGTAACCTGATTATCGGAGTGTAAGATTAGTCATAGCAAATGTACAACACTGCAATACTGGAGGAAAAAAAACTTTGAATGTTGAAGTCTTGTTCACTACGCAGGGTTTAGCAATGGCCAAAGACAATGCCGCAAAACGCATTCGTTTTAGCTTTTATGCTGAATTAATCTGTTCAAGATGAAGACAGTTCACTGTCAACGCTGTCCTGAGGTTTAATCAGTTTCGCAGCATGCAACACAGTGTTGATTCAGCTTTTGGCGGGAAAACAAAGACACGAAACTGGCGGTGTCTACCGGTCGATGGAGCGGCTGCTTTTATTCCCGGTTATTACCATACCAGGATATAACGCGAAGGCACAAAAATTAACTCTATGTGCACCTTTGCAGTTGGGATGGGAGCGGTGTACGTCAAGTCTATCTTGATAACTATCGATTGGTCCATTGAGACAGAAAATAGGATGTCTTTTTCAATGAAAATAGTCCTAATAAAAATTTATCAGCTGTTCTAAAGCTATACGATCTTGATGTTTCACAAACGCTGGCAAGAATGTCTATCGCTTATCTCAATCTGTAAATACATTTTGCTAAATACATCGACTGAAACAAATAAAAAGCTTGCAAAGACTCACAAAATGAAGATCTTGCGTGAAAAGGCTTGCAACACTGAAACAAAGACCATGGTTTGACACAGGGACGATAAATATTCATTCTAATTGGTGTATAAAGATGACTAGTGAAAACTTATAATTACAGTAACATACAGTAACCTAGTCAAGTTAAAGCTTTTTATATACTGTACTAAGTTATTTCGCATGAAAAAATTACAATTAAGAAAAAAAACATTAAAAAAGTTATCGATAACTCGCCGTTCGCACGGCAGAACTTCATCTTTGCATAACTATAAGTAAACCTCAGAGGAAAGCTCTACTTTTCTAGATAGCAATTAAGAAGTAAAGAGTTTTCTTTTCTTTTTCCGTTTTTGGGCTCAAAAGGTCGATCGAAATAGATTCGAAGATGCGAGTGCAGTTAAGCGTTTCTAAAAAAGGTTTTATGTAAACATCTGATTAGCAAATCTCATTGAAATCGAAGAGGCAAAATCCGCCCGGCAACATCAAATACTGACATGAAAATTACTTTGGAAAAGTTGTTCGACGAAACATTTTTATTAAGGTTTTGTGACTTTTTCGTCTGTTCAGTATAAACACGCCGCAAATTGTGCGGAAACCCTAGAATGACGCCGAGCAAATCAAACATTCAATTGGAGTGTGTTCCTTTCTTTAAGTTGCAACAACCGCTTTTTGGAATGGATTTAGCAGTCAGTCACAAATTTCCTACAACAAATGTGATTTTAAAACAGAGAAATTAGAAGCTCTTAAAACAACAATTAATGAATGCATGTTCGCTATCGGCAAGATTCAGAAATCGATTAAAAACGGAAAGTGAACGAGCCATATGGTAGAATAGTTAGCCATAGTGTAAGCGCAGTGAGACTTGTTGCAACTAAGTGAAGTCGCCTTTAAGAAATTCCGTTTATTTTGCCTCCAGTAAGGGGCTAAGCCCAAAAAGCCGATTATGAACCGCGCGTAATTAGTTCTTAATCATCGGAAGAAACTTGCAAAAATCAAGTCGTTAAAAATAAAATTGCAAAAACGTTTTCGGTATTACGTCCAGCAACTTTCTGTTCCAACTGAACGCTAAATCTATCTTTTCAAATGTTCAGTACAGTTGAATAACTTAGTAAAACTCCTAGATTTTTCAGTTTGTTTTACGGTTTGCTGCAGAATTTAAAGGGAGAACAGATCAATTTTACACATAAAAATCAAATTTACCAAACACTGTTCTCGATATCGAAGGGCCGTGTCTACATCGATTGTGTTTTATCCTTGCCTTCGGTTGAACTATTTTATTAGTTAATTCTTTCTTTCCACAGATTTAAATTTATGCATCATTTTTTAGAATAATATTTGCTGAATAAACGAATCTGATCCGCTAAGGATCAATTAACCAAAACAATTGGAGTCAGATCTCTAGAACGCGGTATGGAACACAACGCCCATGAGTATATTATAATCTACATTGGGATCGAATGCTAGGTCAACGTTAAAGACATCGGTATCTTTTGTTAATCCGATCTACACACACAGTAATCTGTTTCATAAGTAGTTATTTAAGTCAGTTTATTCTATCAGTTTAGCCGTGAACCACTTCCAGATTGTGAGAAATAAACTCTGACAGGAAAACGCTTTGATTCGGTACAACAATTTATGCTTTATTTCCACAGAAATATAAATAGAGTTTTGCTAATGAATCTGGGCGTCCACGCTTCATTATCAGCGGATTTCATTTTTGCATATAACTAATTGTTTTAGCATGTTTAGGGCGAAGCCGAGTCGAATTTTAAATATAGTGAGCAGCAGGATGCATACAATAGAGAAATCCGATAGCTACAAATGAATACCAGATGCAAACTGGCCAGGTACATTTCATGGAAAACTGAAGCTGCATGCATGGCGTCCTATAAAAAGGTTTTCTTTCTGCGGGCAAAGATGTTTCGAGACTTCGCTTTCTTTATATAAATAGCTTAATGGTTTGTATAATACAAAATTGTAAATTTAGTGACTGATCACAATAAATTGAGAAACTACCATCCCTGTATACACTCTGTATGAATTTTTGCTACCTTTTCGCGGCTTTTCAAGACAAAATACATTGAAAAAATTACATCGTGATGCACAATTTTACTGCCTTTAACCTTAGTTGTCTGCCCTTAAACAAGATTGATAAAGAAGAAGTAACTTCTGCATTAAACGATCGCATTTCTGTTGTACTGTTCAGAGTCTTTGCTCAATGTTGACACACACGACCCTATTAGGATTCAACAGATATCGGTAAGAACAGTTTAAGGTGGCTCGTACCTCATTTCGGTAGTCTGCCTACCACCAAATGGCCTGGCTAAAACGGTGTGACAGTTTCTTATCTGTTGATCCGATGTTAAATACTGCAACACTTGCGGCTGTCTGGCTCAATTT
>JAOBYE010573301.1:0-12546 GCA_025403585.1 Parazoanthus swiftii
GCAGTTTGGGAGAATTTGGCTTTTCAACTTCAACAGCTTGTTCTACTTGATCAATTCCTTATTTCTCATTACCTGTTGTATAATTTTGTTTGAGTTTTGTGAGGAGAAGTTAGATGTCGATAAACTGCCTGGGGCTGAAAGGGTTAAGAAATAGATTAAGATTTACATGTTGCATAATTATATGTTTCACAGACTTTGGAGTGTCGTTATATTTTATCAGTTTAATCTGCATAAACATCAGCTAAGTTGATTTACACTCAATAAAACACTCTTGAAAATGGGATTTTTTCGAATTTAAGTCCATTTAACAATTTTAAATGTAACTCGTATATAATAGCCCTTTTCCGAATTACGCTCCACTGCTCACAAACAAAACCTTCAGGTCAAGGCCAGGTGCTCACTTTTTATGAAGAAGTATTTGAACATTGTAACGATAAAGCAATTTGTTCAAACAGGTTTCAGGCCAGTAAAATGTTAAAATGTTTTTTCATTCATGATAAATTGAAGAACCTCATTCAAAAAGAACCATATAGTGGACAGAAATGGCTGCTGACTAAAAGAATGATTTTAAAAATTGTAATTAATGGGTGTTACTGAAAAAGTACCAGAATAGAAAGTGTAACTTTGCTACCTGTAGTAGTAGAGGCATGACTTTTTGGGGGAGTCGAGGTGTATGCTTCTGGAAAAATTCTTACATTGCAAGCTCTCTTTAATAACATCGGTAATGTGTGTGACAGGGGGAGGTTAAGAATTTTCGAAATAGAAATTGTATAAGGCAAGAGTGAAATACAAAAATTGTATAATGAAAAATGCATATACATGGTATATTTAATAAGTATTCTTCTTAAAGAACCAGACTGAGTATATTACAAAAAATACAGATTGAAATAAAAATTAACTTTTACAATACTTGCTATTAAATATGCAGAAATTTCGAGCCAAAATAATACAAATGTTTTTATCAACATTTAGTGTCAACCTTCAAATACTAAATTAAATTGTTGTTTGTGTGTTAGATCATTTTAAAAGATGGTATAATTGTGTATACCGGTAATATTATCTTTTAAAAAAACTGTTATTTGAAAAATATTATGTTGTGTGGAAACAATAGACAAAATTTGGGATTATATATAAAAATTCAAAAGTTTTCTCAATTTTCATTAAAAAAAATCCATCAAGTTTTTTCTGTCAATATTGTGGTTACTGAATCGTAAAAAAACTAAATAAGAAGACCTTAATTATGTGACAGAAACTATAAAATTTCAGAATGTTTTGTCGATTTTTTTAAATTTCTGTTGTATTTATTACTTTAAAACTAACATGAAGTAAATTTTTAATGAGGTATATGTTCTCCTCAGTGTATTAATATTTTTCTAGCTCACTGTTTGGTGTAGAGTTCTGCAGGTGACTGTGTTGTCAGAACGAGATTATTTTGACATTGTTTTTAAATTAGTTTTGAATATGTACCCTGAACTCTTAAAAAAGCATATAGATACAAGTTTAACCAGGATAAGATTAGCTTAATTTTATTCATGTTAGATTTTTTGTTGTAGGAGACTGTTTTGAATAATTTCATATCTGTCAGACTTGATAGCAGGTGAATTTTTAAGAGTGTAAAGTCTATATTTGGTTGCACATGTACACAAAACATCGATAGAGTTAACAGTAAGATATCCTACAAAACAAAGAAACTTCTATATTTAAAACCAGGTCCTTGGTGTCATTTTTTTTAAAAGGTAATTTTCACTTCATTTTAAAAGGTTAAACCTAAAGGTGACTCTACTGTGCACAACAAAATTTTTTAAATTGTTGTTTGAGATTTAAAGGATAAAAATGTGCTAAAACTGGTGGCAGTTTCAGCTTATGTGCGCTGTGCTTTTGTGTATAAAACGTGTTAATTTCTGTTCTAAAGATGTGTGAACAATGCTTTAAAAAAGTTTTTTGTGATAGACATGTAGTTGTTAGAATTGACTTTTTGGTAGCTCCTAGTTGAGCTTCAAAGATGTAAAAAATTGTTTGGACATGATAACGAGAACAAAAGAAATTCATATTAAGTTCTTAACTGGTTGAAAACTGTACTTAGAGCAATTTATACATGTAAGATACAAGTGCTTGTATTGTGGGGCAAAAATTCTTGTGAAACTAGCAAAAATAAGTCCTTCAGTCTGTTCTTACATTATTAAGCAGTTACAACCTGGTCCTGATGCAGAGATGATCTTTATTTCTTAACAATCAGTTGACTAAATATTATAGTAGTCCACAGTTTTTTTAATTTTTAGGCTTAAGTAATTTTATTGCAAAATATTAGGAGAGAGAGGAACTGAGGTTAAACTTAAATGTAGCAAACTTAATATAATTGCAGAGAGTTGAACAAAAAATTGAGCTCATTTTAGATCCTCCTGTTTTGTGGAGATAATTTATTTAAGAGTTATATATTGCAACCTTCACTCTTTAGTTCTCAAGAATCTGATGACTTTGCTATTTTGGTCTTTATCACACATTTGCTTCCTACAGGGAATCTGGTATCTTGTTTGATTTAAAACTGAGATATAGGACTAATGAAGATTTGATCTGATGCGACTTAATTGTAACTAAAAAGAAAATTTTGAAACATCGCTCACTGAAAAATTTTGAATTTTGAGAAATTAACCCCTTCTATTATATGAAAGTAAATAGATGTTCTTATATGCCTTTCTGTTGACTGGTTCAGCACTTATAGTTGTTTACTGGTTTTTCCAAGATGGTTTGCTATAATAAGGAATGGGAAGTAGCATTGGTGTACATAATGTTTTTGCTAATGGTGGATATCAAAAGTCTAAACCACAACATTTTGTTAAAATTATATGCAAGTGCTTTTTGAACACAGTCAGTATTTGGTTCTGTTACTCTTTCCCTGATATTGTTTTCATGTCACTTTGCAGCATGCACTGTTTAGATAAACCAAGAAATGAGTGGTTGATTTCAGATACATGTCAGATCAATAAGGGTTTAAATGTTGTGATGAATTGCAAAATAAATTATTTCACTAACATGTGTCACTCAAAATGCTTTTGTTTTAATTTCCTGAGAATAGAACTGATCTAAGTTAAAACAAGATCAAACACTGACAGTAATTTGCATGCCTGTAATATGAGACAGTTTTCTTCAATAAAAACAAATCTCTAAAAATACTACAAACAAAAGATAGAGTATAATCGCCTCAGTTGATTGAAATGTACAGGTATCTTCTTCTGACATCATCAGAACAAAATATGTTGTTTGGTTGCTAGATAAAAGGAACTGATCATGCACAACAAACCAAATGAATGTATCTAATGAACACTTTTGAACTGTTTAAAAGAAAAGGATAACACAGTTTAGGAGAATTTAGCAGCACATCATGTGTTGTGTTTGGATCTGTGGAAATTAGATGCATTTAATCTGCAAATCAGTTGATAAGTTTCTTTTTCATTTTCCTTTTTATTTTTTGTAACTGAGAGTGGTTTCTTGGTGTTAATTGCCATTGCAATCATTCTGTCTACAGGGAGGGAGAAATTCGAGACCTCTGTCCATGGAAAGCAACACAAAGTGAATCCTAAGCGACTTCCCTTGTGGGAAACTGCTGTCAAGGTTGCTGAGAGAGCAATACCAATGAACAGACATGAACGGCAGCTTTGTTTTACTTTCAAGTATTATGACAAAAAGGAAAGGAAGCGTCAAGGATCGAAGAGCAAAAACATGAGTGAGGGAGACTCTCCAAGCTTTGAAGATGTGACAGGAAGATCAGAGCTGAAGCCCAGCTCTGTCTCAGGGATTTCTGAAACTTCAAGTGGAGCCAGCGATCGAGACTCTGAAGCAAGTGGACATACGAGAGAAGAGGGGCTATGTACTAAGGGCACCAAGAGAAAGAGAGTGAGAAAGCAACATGCAGATGGGACACCTATTGAGTTACCAGTTGTAAACCAAAAATCAAAACAGGAAAATTGTGAAGAACCACCAAAAAAGAAGAAAAACTTGAAAAAAGTAGACATGAAAAACACAAAAGAAAGTCTTGTGTTGGATTTAGAACCACCCTCAGTTGGACATGTTAACGGGGATGTGTCGCCGCAAAGGTTTAATGGAGATGCTTCAGCCTTTCCTGTCAATGGGGAACTCTCCCCTGGCTCGGCACTGAAATTGAAAATAAGGAAAATCAAGCGATCAGAGGAAGAAGCACCCATCAAACGGAAACGTGGACGGCCACCCAAAGTAAAGGAAACTTTTGTTATTGTTAACGAAGCTGTTGATGAGTCACCAAAGAGTGATATGGAAGAAGGGAGTCCTGGAGATAAGTTACTTGGTTTTACAGAAGTTGTTACATCGGCACCAGAACCCATAATGACAGTTCAACCCAGCAGTCCCCCAGAACCAGTGTCATCCTCAACTGAGAAACCAAGAAAGAGGAAGAAGAAACTTGAAAGTGAGTTTGCTGCAGTGGAATCAACTTGTGAGTGCGATAACTCAAGTGAGGCGAATGCTGTTGTTAGTGAAAAGAGCGAAACTCTTGTCGAAGAGTCTGGGGGAGTGGAGGTTCAGAGTACAACGAATAGCAGCACTACAGTTTCTAATAACGATGATGATGCATCAAGCAGTAGGGGAGGGAGTGCTGTCAAGAAAGAACGAGATGCTGTTTGTGTAGTTTGTGAACAAGTTGATGACTTGATCTTCTGTGAAGGAGTTTGTGGGAATGCATATCATCCTGATTGCATTGGACTCAGTGGACCCCCCAAGGGAAAGTTTATGTGTGATGAGTGTACAACTGGTAACCACTCTTGTTTTGTCTGTCGGCAAACTGGCGAAGTGAAACGCTGTAATCAATCTATGTGCACCAAGTTTTATCATGAAAGCTGTCTTAAGGACTTGAAAACTGCTAAGTTTGAGGGTGAAAAAATGTTCTGTCCTTTACATAGCTGCAGTGTCTGTGTTGCAAATAACCGGAACACTTTTAGGGGTAAGCTTGTTCGTTGTGTTCGTTGCCCGACTGCATATCATCAGGCAGGGTGTGTCGTAGCTGGTTGTATTCCCGTCACTTCACAGACTATGGTTTGTGCTAAACATTTCTGGCCAACCAAGAGCAAAGCTCACCACTCGCATGTGAACGTCAATTGGTGTTTTGTTTGTTCAGTGGGCGGCACCCTTATTTGTTGTGAAAGCTGCCCTGCGGCATTTCATCCCGAGTGTATCAGTTATGATGGAATACCAGAAGGACATTTCTTTTGTAAAGACTGCACTGAGGGAAAATCGTTGCTCTATGGAGATATCGTCTGGGTCAAGCTTGGACTCTACAGGTATGTTTCCAATAAATGTAATAATAATAATAGTAATAACAATGATATTAATAACAATAATCAGTTTTACAAGTCCTAAAGCAAATTTGAGTAAAGTGTAAAACTATTTAATAATAACAAATGAGGTCTTAAAAAAGCATTGAATTTCTACTGAAGTTAAGTTTTTTCCCTCCCGTGATTAAATTTTGATGCTCACTTTTAAATATTAATATGTTCATTTCTGTAATTGCTGGTTTGGTGTTGTGAGCTTCAGTGGTCAAAAATCAGTCTTAAGTTTTCTAATGTATGACTTTAAAAGGTCTTTAAAAGGCTTTTAGTTTTCATTCAAGAACTGCAGGAACCCTGGCAGTAAATAGGACCCACATTTGCCTTTAGCCTTTGTTTATGGTAAGTGGCCAAATTGGGTGGATGCCGACTTATCTTGACAACCCTGGTAGCATCCCTCTGCATTTTGTTAATTGCAGATTTATTTTATATATGCAAACATTTGAACAAGTTTATTTTATCTCCTAGGTGTAATATTTTTGAATACGTTTTTGATTGTTTGAGCATCATATATTTTACAGTGTTCTAGCTAGCTAAAAGAAACGACAGGGTGCCCTAATTTACATGTAATTAATATTCATGAGTTTGGCAGTACTACGAAGATTTATCAATGATTTTACCATATTTACCTGTGTATAATATGCACTATTTTATCACACATTTGGCCTTGAAATTGTGATGCGCATTATATACACTAAACCTTTGGTTTTTATAGCAAGCAATTGGCATAACAACACAAAAATGCCAAGTCAAACAACTCCCGATTTTATGAAACATGGAGAATAACTCAAGACAAAAAGTTTGCCTAGCTTCATACAACATTTCAGTCCACATCCATCTCATTTAACCAGAGTTTTGCGGGTTTACGGTCGCGATCGAAAACCTGTTGCATTTTCTCAAGTATTTTGATGACAAAATTATCTACATGAAGAACTTTCCATTTGGGCTTTGTAAAGGTTCGATCCACTCATTTATCTTATTATTTTTTCTTTGGTTTTTTGCACAAATATTGCAAGATTTTCAGTGAAAAAAGATCGAGCAAACATTTCACGCCATCTTGAATCTTGTCACGTGGCCAGCAAGTCGAGTTTGTTCCAGGTCTCCCCGTCCATAAAATGTTACAGGCACCATGAAAATGGATCACACTCCTGAATATCATGTTGAAACATCGACATTTTTGGTATTTTAACTGCAATTTTCATTATATTCTAAAGCTGAGGCTCTGAAAATGACAGGGTGCTGGCTGAAAACGACAAGGCGCCCGGAAAAACGACAGTCTAGCTAGAACACTGTTTTATATACACAATAAAGCTTGGAACAGTATTCTATGGTTCTTTTTAACATCAGCTGTCTCATGGGCTTATAACACGAGAGGAGGATGGGTGTATTAACTGTGTTTTGTTGTATTTAAAGACAGAAAGCTTTTAGAGATTAGCTGCCAAAAGCTTGTAGCCTGTTTTATAAGAAATATAGTCAAAATACTCAAAACAATTCAGGAATTTGTCGTAATTGAACCAACAGGTGGTGGCCTGCGCAGATCTGTAACCCTCGTGACGTTCCAACAAACATTCAGAACATGCGTCATCAGCCTGGAGAGTTTCCTGTGCAGTTCTTAGGCTCTCATGACTATTATTGGATTCACAAGGGGCGGGTCTTCAACTACCAGGAAGGGGATAAAGGTTCAAGTGATGCTGGCAGCAAACATCTGGCAAAACTCTTTAAAAGAGGTAAGATTATGTGACTGAAATAGTTATTGGTTGACTTTTGGTAGTAAAATAGTTTTTGATGTTAAACTGTCAGGGTTGCCATGGCCTTGAAAATCCTGGAAAGTCCTGAAATTGGCAAAAGAAAATTCCAGGCCCTGGAAAGTCCTTGAATTTGGTTCATGGTCCTTGAAAATCCTGGAATAGGTAAAATGTTTCACTTTCAACCACACTGACATAAATATGTTTAAAAACAAAAATGGCTGCTCGATTTTCCCTTACAAGCAATTCTTGTAAAGCTCAATGCTGAAGTAATAAAGCTTTTTAAAATAGTATGTTTTAGTTGGTACAAAAGGTCCTTGAGTCTGCTCAAAAAGCTCCTGGAAAGTCCTGGAAAAGCCCTTGAATTTCACATCCAGTTAACATTGGCAACCCTGAACTGTGTAATTTACTTGTAGCAGTAATGAACTTGTGCATCCAGTTTGGTCCTTGCTGGTCACACAGAGGTGTGCTGTACTCTGCCATACACGACTTTCATTATTATTTGGTCCAGTGACCATAGACAATAACTTCAAGTCGAGGTCAAGTTCCAAGTTCTCATACATTTACTGTACTTTGGCCCTACTGGCCTTGACTCTATGTTTTTATTAATGGCCAATGAGACATATTGGAAAGTGGTTCATATCTTGTCTTCCAGTGCTATGTTGTGATGCACTGTGCTGTGCTGTGCTGTTACATGCTGTGTTGTGCTGTATTGTTGATATGGTCCTGTGATAAGCTACAAATGTGTTAAGCTATGTCCTATCCTGACTTACGATGTGTTGTGCAGGGATAGAAGTTTTTTTTCCCACTAGACATCCGGGCTAGTAAACACTTGGGTTTACTAATTTGCTTGTCTTTTTACTAGACAGGTTTTGTTCTTTACAACAACAACAATAACGTGTTGAAATTCAGTGGTTCTCTATCTGTTCACTTTAGTTTCATTTTACATTCTGCCTACTATGAATTAAAATTTATAAAGTTCTTATTAATATTTTGAATGATTGTTTTGGTGTTTGAACATAAGAACATTTTATTGGCGAACATCAGTCTTTAAAATAGCGAGACAATGCAGGAAAATGATCCATAAATATTGCAAGTACTGATGTCAACTTACACTAACATCTTTTTACTACACACTCAGTACTAGTTTACAAGAAGTTTACTAGTCTGCCACAGTTTTTACTAGTGTTCGGACTAGCGGACAAGCGCCAGTTTCGAACCCTGTTGTGTTGTCGTCTGTTTTAGGACATTTAATTAGAAATCCATACTGATTTCATGTTTATCATATTTTTGTCTAGTGTAGTTACATTTTGTATGACATTGAAATCAGGTTTTAGAAAGGGCTTCACAATGAAACATTAGTTAATAATGTTAGGTTTTAATGCAGTGTTTTTTTGACCATGGTGATGGAACATGGTGCAGGTTTGTTCAGGGCATTGCTTGTTTAACACGCAATACAATTGATGTTTGTTTGTGACAGCTCTTTTAGAAGCAAAAGAGAAATATGAAGAATGGAAGAAAGTGCAAGAAAGTAGAGCAGAGCTGGATCTACAGAAACTGAACAAGAGATTGTCTAAGAAGCCACCACCCTACAAACACATAAAGGTGAAAACAAATGACCTGCATCTGTGGCATCTGTCAGATTTTTTTCAGCTACAAAAAAATGCAGTGTTTTGATGTTGTCATGGCAGGAAATTAATTATTTCTAAATTAACCTGGTCCTTCATTACAGCTTTTGCATGACATTAGCAAAATTAGAGGGGCCGGTCAAAACACTTTTTTGGGGGGAAGAGGGCGGGCATCAGCTAGATTTTCTTCCTCTGACAAAATTCTCTCTTCTCTCTACACTGTTAACAAGTTAACAGATTTTGTACTCATAGTTACCATGAAAACAATTTTTCATTTTTCAAATATTTTTTATTTTTTGATTTGTGTAAAAATCAATTGTGGTTTTAAAGGTAAATATTTGGTACTAAAGTGTCGACTTACATGTATACACAGCAAAGTGTGGTATGTAATATTTTCAACCCTCCTGCGAACCATTCCCTGTATTGTCTGTTACAGTGGTATGTCAACCTCGGGAGGAATAGCAAACCAGCAGACAGTTTCCGGCTGCTTCATAAAACATTCGTCCACCGTCTTCTCATTCATCCAACTTCTAATACATACGTGCTTTCTTCTATTTCGTCCATCCATCAATTCAGTCACACTACACAATGCAACGTTCATTCGTTTCTTTCTGTTCATCTGCTGTTGTTTTTGACTGAAGCCCAGGAAGCTCTCTGTATATTGATCAATGAAGTTTATTGTTTATATTTTATTCTTAAGCCCGATTTATTTAAGAAATGGTCCATGCTTAGCGTGCGTCTATCGAGTTATGGATGCACGCGGGAAGTTGGGAGAGCACGAGAGAAGCGTTAGAGTGGCACGAGGTGAAGCCGAGTTTCTTCCTGATGTCTGCTTCTACACCTCCATCCTTTGTCAATAATGTGGATCCTAGATAGGTAAACTCTTCTGTAATCAGTATCTTCTACTGTATCTCTGATCCAGGGATCTTTATGCTATCCTGTCTTCTTGCATTTACATGTATCCTAATGACCTTTTTCTTCTTTGCACTCATTTTCACACCAACATATGCAGCGTTCCCCTCCCATCTGGATGGTTTCCTTTGTATGTGAGACTCAGTGCTTGAAATTAGAGAGATGTCATCAGCAAATAACATCAACCTAACAATATTTATCAATCTAATAATTATAATATCTTTATTAAAACGATTTAGCACCCAAGGAAGAAATACAATGGTTTACACAGTCAAGAATGCCTAAAAGTTTATAAAAGTTTACAATAATTATTATTTTAATAGTTTTACTACCGGGGAACTGGCCAAGTTTACATTGTTTAAATATAACTATATAGTGATTAAATAAAAACACCTGAAACCCCTACAAAAATTTAAGAACTAAAAAGCAATTGCATGACTGTGTAAAATGGAAAAAAATGCCTAGAACTTTCTGTACGGCAGTTAAAAAGACTAAATTTGCTACTGATTCTCAAACACCGACCATGAGACTCTTGCCTTTTCTCAGGCAGTAGGTGTCAGTGCGAGTTTTGAGTTGACATGATTACTATTAATTTCAGTGATCTGAACATTTTTAAACACAGATCTTATTTGCATCAATTGCTCAGCCAGGTACAGCACAACACATGTACTTGTAGGGCATCTTCATATCTTAGGGTAGGGTAGGTAATTCTGAGGCTTGGATCTGATCTGATCGATCATGCGCAAAACTGGAGAGCATCTAAAACAGCGAGATCTTTGAGCGTGGCGTTGAAATCCCGTTGTATTCAACTTTGATCTTCTTCAACAGTTCTTATTACCCAGTCAAGTACAATGATGAAGATAAATCCTGTCATCACACAACCTTGCTTACATGTAATGCCTGTGATGACTTTAAACCAGTCTGAGATACTTAAAACTCTGTTTACATGTATAAATTTCATATAAAACTTGATATTAAGAGTCAAAACCCACCCAGTTTCTCTTAGGCCCTGACACCTCCCTCACCTTGGGTATTCTTGATTTCTTCTTTTTCTTTATCTTCTTCTTGCTCTTGACAACAGTCTCTTCCTGTACATTGTACAATATTGCCATGTAATCCAGATTAATTTTTTTGTTTAAAACATACTGTAGTACAACAATTTTGAAATTTTGGTTTTTGGTACAGTCACTAACTTTTTCACCAGCAGTTACTGTATATGATTTATTTAGTATTAAGAGTTTTTTTTCTAAGGGTTGGGGGGGCATTTAATAGATAAGAGGTGTCTATTGAAGAGAGGTGTTATTTTTGCAATCGAAACTTTACACCTCTTAATATAGATATTTTACACTTCATAATAAATGCTTTCCAGCCAACAAACCTATAATGCAGTATTTTGCTACCTCCTCAGTTGCCTGTGTAGCTGGGGGTTACAGTCAACCGAGAAGGGAGGAACAAGTAGCGAAGTCACCGAGGGAAGCAAGATGCGAGGAGAATGGGGAGGAGAGAAGGAAAAGGAACGGCTGCCCTAAAGCCCGCCTTTTTTTAAGGTTTATTTTTTCAGTCTGTGGCCATCAGAGGCTGCATATTTCTAATTAAATATTGGCTCAATTTTAAATAATTGTATATTTTGATATAATCAGGAAAACATGTGATCGAGTTACCTTCTGGGTTTGCTGTGTGTCATGGCTTCCTTGGAAGAGAAAATTCGCACTTTGAATTTAAATTAAAGCCAGAGGAAGAGAAAGCGTTAAAAGCATTGCCCGATTGGAAATACTGCCCATGGGATTTGGGAAAAGCCAAATCTTTCAAGCATTTTGATCGTTTAAAAACAGTGAAACAGCTGTTGATTGCTGAAGGCAGAGATTTCATCAGGCAAGTTTCCTGTCACTACTCAAAGCCTGAAATTCTACATTTTATTTAACTTCTCTTCGCATTGCTTTAGGTAAACCCGGTTTTAGTACTTGTGTTCTACAAAAATGTTTGCTGTTGTCTTTCACCTTTTTAAAACCAATATTTCAACTAATGAAATGGTCATTTTGTCAAATAACTTAATGACAACTTCGTTGCCATTTGACCTTGTGAACACTAACAGCGACCTTGCTCTTGGCCTTGCTTTTGTTCACATTTGATTTAGTTCCTTCCACAGCAAGGCTTAGACAACAAATTTAATTGTAATTGTTTTCTTTATTTTCACCAGTGCAGGTATCTGCACCTAATAACTGCTTTCAGCGGATTATACTAAATGAACCTTCTGTGGGTTGTGCATTTAGCTGCTTTTTTCGATTTCTCTGGCTGTCTTAACAGCATAACTGATATCAAGTAGGACCTGTTTCTCCGTTGGTGGACTTGAAATACCAGTTGGACACACTATACTTTTTCTTTCCAGGGGTTTTGCTTCACGAAATTAAAATTTTCAAAGGCATTTGAATTTTCCTTCTGCAAACAGGGCAAAGTCTCTCTGAAAGATTGACAGACCACGAAGGATTGAAACCAACTGATGATGACCACAGTGCACTGACATCTGCTATTAGACTAAACCTGAGCTTTCTTTTCATCCTGATGATCTGAATAAGTTTTCGGGACCTCAAGCACCTAGAATTCTCGAACTTAATCTTGAACTCTGCAACTGTGTCTCTAAACTCGGGCCTTTCTTTACAATTTTCTTCAGAGTTACGGTTAATCTGTCAACCAATCCTACTCATGCACACATTTCCCGGTTTGTATGTTTTTAAAACAATCCCTAAAGGTGATTTTGACAGTAAAAAAATTTTGTACATGTAGGTCCTCAGACAGGACTGAGTTATCTCTACTTCTAACAATAATACAGTGTTTCACTAGGTCCTCAGACAGGACTGAGTTATCTCTACTTCTAACAATAATATGTACAGTGTTTTACTAGGTCCTCAGACA
>JAOBYE010573412.1:0-10563 GCA_025403585.1 Parazoanthus swiftii
GAAATACACATCAGTGGGAAGTGCCAACATTCTTTCATATGTTTTGATGTCTTTAGAAGATACTAAATGTGAGGGACGGAGCACGGCTTAAAGTTGTTTGAAAGAGATCAGCAAATTCACGATTGAATCGCGTCAATTGTCTCGACATGAAATATGCATTACATACGTTACAATCAACGCTTGCAAGTTTAAAGTCTTTACATATGATTGCATAGTTTGTGGATAACAAAAACCATAATTTCTCGCATCAGAGCGATGTTTTGGGCGATATCATTCACAAGATTTGATGAGCGCGCCATTGTCACGTCACAACTTTGTTTGACCCGCGCGCTACAAGTGTGTCAATTAAGGTCACTTTTAAATAAACAAAATTGTCCAACTGCAGATTTGAGTTTTAGATCAGTTCGAGGCAAAAGTTTTCTTGAAAGGTTCACGCTCAAGCAATTTCCAATTCTCTTACAACTTCATATATCGGTTCAATTATTTCAAGCGGTACGACAGTGCAAATCAGAGTTTCTACAAAAAATAGATTTCGGAAGGAGTGTACAAAGGACACAAGAAAAAAAAATTACCTAAAAACCAAAAGATCATACAATTTCTGTTTTTTTCTTGTATGAGTGCATGGAGTACTTTGATGCTAAAATAAATAAATCTCAGAGATCTTTTAGAAATTAAAACCTTTGTACATAATCATACAAAAACAACACTTAATTCAGCTTGGTTCTTAGCAATTTTTGTTATAAAGAAAAAACACTAGAAACTAAATGAACAAGTTGAACTTTGTTGATCCCAAGGGTGCTTGTAGGAGTCGGGAAATCAAGAGTAATAGTAAATACCTTTTCTTTATCTCTCATTGAGCCTCGACCAAGAATCGACATTTTTGTTCCTGTATTTTGTTGAAGCCTCTTGAAGGTGTTGCCTTTTGGTCCCAAGAGCTTACCCACAAAATTGAACTGAAAAGGAATATTGTCAAAGTTTGTGACTTGTAACCTTAAAAATAGCTACCTTCCAGTACCCCTTCCCTTTATGAGCTGGCTCTGAATAATCTGATCAGAATGCAAGATAATTTATCAACTGATATTCCATAGCTATTGAAATAATCAACCTGTTCTCAACACTTTCAATACTCAAAAAATAAATAATTTGCTATTGCTAAAACGTCATTATTTCTTAACCAATTCACCACTATGCACCATTTGTGTTGGAAAACAGCCAGGGCCTGGTTGTCCAAAGCTTGATTAGCATTAATCCTGGGTTAACACTCTATGTTTTGTTAAGAGCTAAGCCAGAATTAGTACTAATCAGGCTTTGAACAACCGAGCCCATGTCTATTTTTTTTTTAAATTTAAGCTTTATGGCCCCATAACACACAAAGGTCAGTGAGTTGATTGTATTTTGAAATATCTTCCATAAAACCTGTGTATTTTAACTTTTAACAGAAATTTGATAATAAATCACTGTCAGAGATGTCAGGCACTTATTGAAAAAAAAAACACCTATAGAAGTTTTTGTGATATGGCAAAATAAATAATTGTACAGTCCTAAACAAGCATGGTTTCTGCAAAGTTGAACAGAAGAAAATTATCAAGCATGTACATGTATGATTATTTCAGTACTTCACAGTACTGAGATGAATTTACATTTTTTGCCTGAAGTTACTGTCAGGTGCAAATGTTTGCATAAAATTTAGTTTTTTTAAAGAGTAACTTTTCACTTGAAACTCTGAATATAGCTGTTCCTCTTGAATACAGCTGGTGTAGGAAAGATTCCACAGGTTAGTGATTCACATGAATCTTTCCTCATGAATTCAGAAGCCAAGTTTAAACTTACCTTTGGAAAGTCTTTAACAGGTACCCAGACTTTCTCAGATAACTTGATTGGTTTGTACAGTTTTCCCTCATATATAGAGTCTGGATTTGGCTTACGGAAAGATCTTGGGGGTGGCACTGGTTGGGGGGCGGCCTCGGGAGTCACAGCTACGACCATTGGAGCGGTGTCACCCAAAGTGCCATTCTCAGCGGCCTCTTCCTCTTTTAAAGCTTTAGGTGACAATACTGGTGGAACACCACCAGATTGTATTCTGTTGATTTCTAAAAAAAAATTATTGTTTCACTTTGATTTAATTAAGACTTGGAGCAACTCAGAACGCATGGACAGGTCCACAGTAACACAGTCATTTTTCCTTGTCAACTTTGCCAATGAGGGCCTCCAAAAAAGTACTCTGGGATCCTAAAATCTGTTTGTCCTTGTCCTCATACACTATTTTTGGAGAACAATTAAATAAATCTCGGATGATAATCTGAAACTTTAATTCTGGTGATCTAAGGCTAAGGATAAAGAGTATTGAAAAAAATAAGTGATTTTTTCATTCGACACACTATATGCATGATTCCACACAGGGTAACATATTACAACATGGTAGATTGTTTCCGAGCTAATCAACAGTCAACACTGATTTAATAACCCAATCTGAAGATCTTGAGCAAAAGGAAATGCAAACTTAAGAACAGCATACATTTCTTTTCGACAGCCTAAAACATATGCACCGACTACCTTGACCTCTAATAGACGAATTCCATTTCACAAATGTAATTACTTCATAACGTTTGTAAGTACTTCATAACGTTTACAAGTAATCGAGTATTTCTAAACAGAATCTAACGTAGACTTCGAATGCGTTCAACTGAGAAACAACAAAACGAAGACTGTCGCTGCAGAATAACACAAGCAAACGTAAAAAATCTAGCAGTTCAGTAGGAACATTCTAAACTGCCTTTTACTATTCCAGCTTATCCAACTTATCCACCATTCAGTGATTCCACCAGTAAGTACAATATCCTGGCAGAAAATTAAAATCAGAAAAAATCTTCACAATCATTATATTATCGTAAAAGCCAAACCGCAAGCTGATTTTACGCACGCACAACATGCTATCAAGAACTTTTTCGCAGCGGCCAAAATCTTAAATCTCATGATAATACTTCTATTTTTCTACCAAATACTTGCAACATTCTGAAAATACGCCAAATCTGGAAGCGAAGAAATGAGAAGCAGCAGCAGAATTCGCCATTGTTATACACTTGCGAGAACACAAAGACAAAGAGAGATTGTGACGAATTTAGACACAACTGCTTTTCGATAACAAAATGTAGCTCGTTTGTTTCCATTTTATCAAGAGAACACGAACGAAACCTACGTTTCGAGATACATAATGAACGAAATTAGTTCGGGAGAAAATTGAACATCCAAGAAACGAAGGAGTGATGCTTTGACGATCACAGAAACAGCCGAATGGTTGATCGATCAGACGTAAACTTGAAGGTAACCCTCAGAAACTTATAATTTTAAGTTTGTATACAGCGGGTAAATGTAAAACGCTATCTAAAACAACGACCCAAGTGTAACTGGATTTTAATAATTTAGGATAGAGGATAACTGGTAGTTCTGTTTCTGCATGATAGTCGCGATCATGAAGGAATGCATATTTCATGAACGCAGATCTTGATTTTTGATCGCGGAACCTACCTCGTGTTAACAGCCGCATACAATTCACAAATGATGGGTCAAGGCTGTCCTTTTCCGCCAGAAGTTCTGGTAAATAGCCAGGCCTTTCTTCCATTGCAGAAAATATTGCCAAAAATAACTAAAAGCTACAGTAAGAAAGCACAATTATCAAAAGAAAATGGATCAAAATGGCGGGACGCCAGTTTGCTGCACGCTTCAGTGAACCAGCAACTTTGACTTGCAAATTTTCTTCCTTTTGATTGGCTGGTTACTCCAGTTGCTGCGCCATGATTGGTGGAAATTTCGAAATACCTTACTTTGTTTTTTTGCAAAATGTTAGGAATCTTGGCCATGAGGTTAGCACGGGGAGTGGGGTTTATTTCCTCGTCGACTAATTGGCGTTTCAGCAACTGAGCGAAACAAACAACTTAACTCTGGTTTGAATTTAACCCACTATCTTACTGGAAGTTCTGAGGAGGATGAAGGTCTCAGAACGACAGAACACATACTTTTTTAAAAAAAGAACCAGAGCCAGAGGAGGGGCTCTGCTGACTGGCATCGATCTGTCCCTTGGGCAGTTGGGTATTGCAGAGGGTTATATTTGAGTTATGACGGACAGTTATTACGGGTAGTACATTATGCCTTTTTTATGATCAATAGAACAGGACCTGAAAGCATTAAAAACTGTTGTGTTTTTGTTTGAAATTCTGGCTAAAACTTTAAAATGGTTTACTTTTGGCCAGGAGGAGAGGGGGTATTAATGGGGGGGGGGGGGATAGGTAATTTAGATTTGTAAGCACTTCTGTTCGAACTCCCTACCCAGGGCACATGCTAAAAGTCAAATTCCCAACAGTCAAATGAGAGACATAATAACTGTACACACTTGTCAAAAAACTTGTTGAAATGATCAAGTATCCCTACTGATGGGCCATTTATTGTTAACTTGAAACACACTGTCTGAGTCTCATCAATCATTTGATAATTTATATCTTTTTAAAGCTGTATTAGGAATGTTAAAGTTTATAATGTTGTATGTACATGAATTTAAGTATTTTTGAAGCACAAGATAATTTTTTTCATAAATACATATTTATTAGGCAGATCATACCAAACAGCAAGGTAGAAAAACCATTTCATGTTTCTTTGGCTTAATTTAGTCTCTAGATATTGATAGATTTAAAATTCCACACTCAGAAAGTTGCTATTGCTACATCTTAAATTGGCCTATCTTGTTTTGTCTAAAATGATACACAAATACATAAATATTATTCAATTTTTATCTTTGTTTAATAAATATTTCTTCATACCAACTTCATACCAACTTCTTTTTCAAATTAATTTTACAAAGCCCAGCTTAACTAAACCATAATTCAGGCAAAAAATGCAAATAACAGAGGAGATAGTAAAAAAGAGAAAAAGACATTTTACTTTAAACTATTAATCTGTTTTATATCTTGACTCTGGCTCTTCCTCGTTAAACTTTTAAAACAAGTCAATTAGCTCAACCCCAAAGAGCCCACTTAGCTCGTTTGTCTCAAGAACAATCAAGGAAGGCTACGGTAATTCCAGCAAAATTTTAACATTTTTCCAAACAAATTGTGCAAGTATTTCTATTATTTTTCTGTTATTTTGCAGAAAAGAAGACAACAGCAAATGAAATGTCAAGATTTGTTGTCTTAACAAACAGTAGAAATACAAGATATTAAACTGAACTGACTCAATTTTCAGTTTTTTCCCATTGGGGGAGAGAGGGGGGGGGGAGCTGGCTATAGGATTTCAAAATTAAAGGGAAACATATTTTGGGGTCCCAGTGTCCATGGCACATAGGACATCATTGATAATACCGGTGTCCCAGGAATTTTGCCCTCCCCCCCAATTCACTAGGGAATTTGCCCCCCCAGGGCAGATTCACTAGGGAATTTGCCCCCTCCCTCGCCCCCCTCTGGGGATTTTGCCCCCCCTTTCTCCTTCTCATTAGTTGCAAAACCAAAAGCTTTCTTCAGAATTTTTGTTTTGTTTGTTAGCAGTTGCCTCTAACGATGACGCTTCATCTTAAAATGTCAAATCACAATATTTAAATCGCAAGACAAATTATTTCAAAGGCAAAATGAAATCAAAGGATTCTGAAGTTTCAGTTTTAAAAGTGTAAAAGGGACAAATTTACACACTTCTGTCTGTGTGGGATTTAGTAAAATCATACACAAGGTTGAAAAATTATTAAAGAACTGATAATGCGATATGCAGTCAAACTTGTGTGCACAAAGTTGAAAACTTTATAAAGAACTGAGAATGCTGTTTGTGAACATTCTTATACAAAGTTGAAAACTCTATAAAGAACTGACAATACTGTATGTAGTTGAACATTTTTACACAAAGTTGAAAACTTTATAAAGAACTGATAATGCGGGACAAACTCGAACATTCTTACACAAAGTTGAAAATTTTATAAAGAATTGATTACGTGGTATGTGGTCGAACATGCTATAAAAAATTGAAAACTTTATTAACTGATTTGAAACATTTTCAGCCCAAGATAATTAAGTTCAATGTTTCTCAAGAAGGCAACAAAATGACTGAAGGGGTTGGGGGAGAGTTCAATATATATAGTGAATATGTCCCCTGATAGTTAAGATATGTAAAAAAAGCTAAACACACTTTGCAAAAAATGAAAAACATATAAACCTACACACACATATACAAAATCCCCAGGACAGCTGTAGTGATTTCGCCCCGGGAGGGGGGCAAAATCCCTAGAGGGGGGCAAAATCACTAGTGATTTTGCCCGGGGGGAAGTGGAATCTCTGGGGGGGTGGATTCGCTACGACAACAGTAACTATCTTTTTGCATGGAGTGAGTTCTCTGCCAGCTTGACAGTTGCCCCAAAATTAACTGTACTGAAAAAGATGGTGGCTATTGACACCACCTATAATTATTAAATAAACACAATCATTATATTTGTTGTAGTTCAATTTATCCATTGGTACAATTTTAATTTGTACTTCCTCTCCCCAACTTAACCCTAGTAGACAATTTTTATTTTGTAGAAACTTTAAATCGATCATTTTGATTAAAAGAAGGGTTCAAGTTCATGTCTGCCCTGGATCTGCTACTGACCTTGAACTTGTACATCTGACAACAGATTCACCGAAATATAACCTATAAATAGTTGAAAAATATGCTTACAGCAGTACTGGTAAAGTCATGTTATTCTGATCACTGCAGTGTTCAATCAGATTCCAAGAATTAAGTTCACTCATTTTGTTCAGTCAGTGCATGAACTGCATCAATGAAAGTTGCGGATGGCTGTGCTCCTGATAGAGTTATGGGCCTGCTCTGCTTTGCATCATTTCTTATAATGAAATATGGAACGCCTGATATCTTTAGTGAGAACTTTACTCGAGAATCCTCAGACAAAATAACATCAACATCCTCATCTGATCTCAAGTATGCTTCTGCCTCTTCCAGCCCAAGCTCCTTCGCAGCCTCAACCACACATTGGACGTTGCTAATGTTTTTGCCATCCTCATAAACCATTCTGAACAAGATATCTTTAGCCCTGTTTTGCCCGCCTGCACCCTGCTTTTTACCAGCATAATGAACCAGACGATGGCCATGAAGTGAATTGGGCCACGTTTTCCAGTTCTTGAATTCTAAGCCATCTCGGCGGCTGTTGTTTCGAAGAGATAAGGTCCAGTGATCATTGCCCCAGCGACGGATATTATAATCCTCATAATTTTCTCCATTTGGTGCAGTATTTCTGTCTATGATGTAAGGATGCCATCTCACTGTGATTGGTTCTGATAAAGGTTCTTCCTGGAGTTGTTTGAGAGCAGTGTCAAGTCTCCTTTTGCCAACATAGCACCAAGGACAGGCTAAATCTGAGTACACGTCAATTCTAACACCAGGGGTACCTTCCGAGGCCTAAAATAAAATTATGTAAGAAGGTAGTGAAAGAGTTGTACTGACCCAGAGGTAAGCAAAAATATTTGACAACCTCTTGTTTTGACTCTTTTTGGCTACAAAATCTGTTTTAGTTTCATGATTTAAGAACCCATATAGCTAACAATATCAAGAGACCAAATGACTGGTATATCATCATACAAGGGAGAAATCAGAAAGGTAACACAAGTAAAATTAGATACCAAGAGGTGTTGAGACAGATGTGTCTAGAAATGGCTGGATAACCTCTGCTTCATCTTGACCTCTGTGTGTGAGTACCTGTGTCGTAATATGTCTGTGTCTGAATACCTCTGAACACCTCTAAAACTGTCTGACAACTCTGCATTTATACATGCACCTGTTTGTAGACGTCTCTAAACACTTCTGGACATCTCTGTATCTATATTATGCATCTCTTGGCACCTCTGAACAATCAACATAATTTGTACCATGTACACAACTTCAGGACACCTCTATGGTTCCAGCTAGACACCTCTGTGTCTACTCTCTGGACACTTCTAGATACCTACAGACACCCACAGCAGTCCTGACACCTCAACCTTTTATACAGAAAACTGTGTTTAGACACTTCTACCTAGGCACCCCTGCTACGCGATAAAGTTTCGTTCAGCTCATCTCTTTACGTCTTACCTTTCATAGCACAGTCAAATTAAAACACAGTCAGCACGTGGCACATAGTGACATACATGTACAAGTCCTGGATCACAATTATTTTTGCGCGGAAAATATATTGTCAACTACAACTATTCAGAAATCGTAGAACTATAATTACAAAGTTTCATATTTACGAGTTAAGACAATCTACATTACCTACCATATTCCGTGTCGTTCATCAAGTGACCTCCGCACCAAATATGGCACGATTGAATTTGAAAAGAACGAACGACGAGAATTGTCGGAAGAAATCGGCGCTCTCGTCAACGTTCGTAAGCGATTGTTTGCTTTGGTACCATTTTCAAAAACAATTTTGTCGTACTTTGTAAAGTCCTGATTCTCTAGTTGTGTTAAACTTAATTAACTCCATTTGTTATCTCTCCGTTAATATTATTTACCATTTTTAATACGGTCTAATACACGTAGACTAGTAGTAGTTCATATTAATTTTTTTTGTTGGATAACCGAACATTTCGACCAATCGTAATGCAGGAGGGGCCAAATTGAAGTTTTGAAAGACAGTCAGAGTTTATAAATTTTCTTAGCATCACACGAATGGATTGTTTTCCTTCACTGTTACCAGGTTTTGCTTATAAATTGGAAACAGATACGAAAGAACCGTCAAAATGAGTTATAGTTCTACACTTGCAACTGACGATCGCAAAAGAGGCCTCTGGCTTTACGAGAATCCGAGGTAAATTTCGATACGTTTTGATCTTCCGTGTATGTGCGTGTTTTTATCTCGAATTTTTTCCATCATGAACATGTCCTTGCAGTTGAAGTTGTCGTTGTCCTTGAAGTTGCCCCTGTCTTGGATATTCGCCTGGACCCGAATTATCATTTGATAATGACCGTATATCTGGAATTATGTGGCAGTAATTGATCTCGCATCGAATAATATTTTGAGATTCCAGAGTTATGTTTGCGCCAAAAATTGAGTTCGTTGACGTGCCTGACCCGCAAAGTATTGGCCTGATATTATATTACTCTACATCTCTTATGTCCTTAATTACAAATATTGGACTTGTATGCAGAAAAGCGAAGTTAAATACTAAACTTTCAGTGAAAGTGCAATGCTATGTTCCTACAACGGAGTCGCAGTATTTTAACGAGTTCAGTCTGCCTGCGGATTTGGGAATGTTTGAACATGTCAACAAACAACGATTGCTTTGTGGTCTTGGAAACAAAAATTACACACCGTGTAGATCCACTGCAGATGGCCTAAAACGTCGTTAAAACAATATAATATTTTGCTGTAGCTCAATTAATGAGAACTGCATTTTTGGATGCGGTAACGGTTGTTTTGGAAACCGTTTTGGCTTTTGTTCGCGTCTTTAAATTATAAGGGGATTCCTTCCACGTTGATAAGCTTGACATATGGTGCCAATCATCGTGCGGATGTATAGATCCCAATTCGGAGTTTGTATCACATTTTATGAAGGTGTTTCTACATTCGCTCAAATCGACTTTCATGCCCGTTAAATCTTAAAAGCGGGTATCGAGTTTAAATCCAGATTCTCAAAGTCCTGCCCCTCCGTGTTTAGAAGCTAAAAATGTTCTGCCATCAAAGATACATGGCATCATGGTAGTTCACCCGACGAAAAAAAACTGTTGACAGTTCTTCACTTTTTATTTCTCAATCATTTTTCAGGAGTCGACCACAAAGGTAAAGATGTCGCCAGTAGTGAGTTGGGTGCTTGTATACAAAATCGTCGCCGTTTTGCTACAAGGTGAGGTAAACAAAATGTTACAATAACTGAAAAGAAACATCCTGTTTTTGAGTTCAAGTAGTATTTAAAAGGTCATTTTAGAGGGATTTTGGCGAAGATAGTTACTGTTAAATTTTATACCCGTTTCTTTCTGTGTTTGATTGTTTTGTTTTCACATGCCCTCAAAGAAATCATTGAAGTGTTTTTCAACAACTCATGTTGCAATTAATTAAAATTAAAACGTACATCTAAAGAAAACTGATACATAACATTATCTGTGAATCGTTAAACCGGAATTAATTTTATATTTAAGAAAACTCAAAAGAAAATTCGAAAACAATTTATTTTCCATTATTCCAAAGGCATTAAGGCTGAAAAAGTTTTTGAAATCTCTGTTTCTGCTGGGTTCTTTGAATTTGTTTCCAGCTGTTTTGAACACAAACACCAAATTTCTGGTACACCTGTTGCATGAATAATAAATTATTCAACTCACGCTTCAATTTATTATCTACTTCAGTTTATGGTATATTTCTGCAGATTCGTTGAACACAAGAATAGAAAAGCACTTGATAGAACATAATGAATTTTCAAACCAATTTTCCATGCTTTTTTAAATCAATATTTTTTCATTTGTTTTTACTGTACAGGCATTTTGAGATACTCCAATGCAAGCTGTTGAATAAAAAATGCACAGAATACAATCAGTTTTCTTAGTTTTAGAGAAATACCAAACTTC
>JAOBYE010573523.1:0-12545 GCA_025403585.1 Parazoanthus swiftii
TGCGTAGTGTATTTGTTCCACAGTGTAATAGAGACGTGGTCCGTAGTTTCGTGGATTTCATACAGTATTCAGTTTTCCAACCTGCTATTACTCCGGATTGTGAATTGCTATATTTGGCAATGTACATGTGGTTTGTCGGTCACGTCACTTGACGTGTGCAACTGTATTTGACAAGTGTGTCACGAATTAAAATTTAGTTCTGCTCCGGGATTGATTGTGTTGAGTTGTGTTTTTGAGCTCTGCTCCTCTTTTATGTTTGTTTTATTTGAACTCACTGTCACAACCGAAATAGTAGTTTCACACAAACTACGACTAAGGAAAAGAACCTCGACCACCCGGCCGGTCACACACACACACACATACACATATATATATATACAGGCCCGTAGCCAGGATTTTTATCGGGGGGGTGCAAATTTCGTAAACTCGGACTCTTAAAAAGCCAAATTTATGGGACAAGCACACTTAAGGCCGTTTTTTTTAGTCGTTTCGATTTACGTTAACACCAACTGTTACGATGAACCTATACGGGCTTCTTCATCGTCTTCTTAAACTTCCAAATGCGGACCTTTTTGGGTCCGTGGGGGGGGGGTGCGTACGCACCCCGCGCACCCCACCCTGCCCACGGGCCTGATATATATACATATATATCTATATATCTATAATCTATATATATATATATCTATAAATGTGGCGGGAGGTTGTTTCCTTGGCCGGAGGGTGCTCGATATTAAATGGAGCGAATAAACTTATGTGTGAACTGTCGCAGTTCGCAGGTCTGATGAGAGAGGATCACACGGCCCTCTCGAAACAGCACTGTCGTAGAAATCGATGAAATCCTGACTCACACATAAGTATATATATATATATCTATATCTATATCTATATCTATATATATCTATATATATCTATATATATCTATATATATATATATATATCTATATATCTATATATAGATATATATTTGAAGATTAAAAATTAACAAACTGCCACTCTTAACAGGTCCTTGAACCTATATTTAAACGTTTCGGCCGTTCGGCCTTCTTCAGTTAAAAATATAAAATATTAGGTCAATAAACGAAGACCTACTAAAGAAAGCCCTAGACTTTGCCGCCAAACACGCTCAGAAATCAGACCACGAAAGGAGAATTATCACCGAAGCCAGGTGCTCCCTACTCTTTAGCAAAGGCGAAGCATGGTGCAAAAAAGAGCGACCGAATCACTATTTGATGTGACCATCGGGAGTTACGACGGGGCCGAGACGTGTGAACTAGTCGGATCATATCTACTGTCCCAGCTACCAACAGAGTACAAAAACAAAATCGGGCTCTACCGAGACGATGGCCTAGCCGCGCTCGACTCAACACCCAGGCAGATCGAGAACATCAAGAAGCTTATATGCAAGATCTTTAGCGACAACTGAACCTAAGGCTCACAATCAAGGCCAACAAGAAAGTCGTCAACTACCTGGACATAACGCTCAACCTAAGAACCGGGTCTTTCAAGCCATACATAAAACCTAACAGCAAGCCGATATACGCACACCGCGATAGCAACCATCCACCGTCGATCCTCCGTAACATACCTGAAAACATCAACAAAAGGCTCTCAAGCATATCCTCGGACAAAAAGGCGTTCGACTTGGCAACTCCACCATACCAAGAGGCACTGAAAAACAGCGTCTACCAGCACAAACTAAATTACAAGTCAGCATCCCCCACGTCAAGGCGCAAACGAAGCAGAAATATAATATGGTTCAACCTGCCCTTCAGCGCCAACGTACAAACGACTTGTTCAGTTCAAGGACAACTGCAAGAAAAGAGTTTGTTGTGGATAAATTAATTGTGAACATCGCACATTTGACTCATTTCGACGAGATGGCAAGCGAAATTGAATATATTTAACACAGTGTGAGTGTCACGCATCTTCTCCCCATCGTTCCAGGTAGTTCAACGTTGTCGACAGTGGTTGGAAACACAATTAAGGTAACGGACATTGAACTGAGTTCCGAGTTTCCTTTCTGCCTTGGGGTAGCTGAGGATTAAATGATTAAATACCGGCCTATTGCGTGATGAAGGACAGAACGTTTGGAAAAATAGAGCAAGTGTTTATTGACTGTCGCCGATTGATTTGATCCTGCATTGCTTTCTTTATTTTCATTTTTGACCGCAGGATTTTGTCAAGCAAATGTCGCGGACGACATTTCATTTGGTGGGGATGTATGTAGCCAAGGACTCAGTCCTTGGCCCCCTGTTATTTTTGCTGTATATAAACGATTTCAATCAAGCATCTTCTGTTTTAGATCTTCATCTTTTCGCTGACAATTCAAACTTATTTTACTCACATAGAAGTTTACAAACACTTGAGACAACTGTCAATAACGAGCTTTTTAAAATTCATGAATTGTTATGTGCTAACAACTTATCGTTAAACACACATAAGACCAATTTTTCTCTATTTCACGCATTGCAAAAGCATGTCGCAGACTCATTTTCTCTTTATCTGAACAATAAGCAGATTACGCAAATGAAATGCATTAAGTATTTAGTATCCTCCTTCCTGATACATAGATATATAAAAATATCACTTAAAATGGAATGGGCACCTGACTAGATAAGCTCCTCTATAGTTATTTCAGGTGTCCAACCACTATAATCTTGTCCTACTCTTGTATCAGCTATTTTGTGTATGTGTCAATAATTGTGGAAATAAACGATTTGTTGTTGTTTGGATAACAAGGTTTTGAGCGATTTGCATTTCCGAAAGGCAGGAATAAAAGATTTCTCCGGAAATATTTGCTTCATCTTAGAAGAAGTGTAAAGGATGGGCAGATTCTTATCTATGATCTTCCTAATGTTTGGCAAATTCGGATTAGCGGCACTTTTATCTTAGGTTTGACTTTTGTTTTAGGTTTAAGAAGCTCTTCTCTAAGACTTGATTTGGCTTTGTCAAATTGCTCTTGTACATCGGCTGAATTGCATCCTTTTTCGACTAAATAGCCTTTGTACTCGTACAATCGCTTGTCGAGTAATTCTTGATTAGAACAAATGCGCTATGATCTTTTTTCTTGCTATCTTGGCTAACACCTCATATTCAACGCGTGTTCGTAGAATAATTGTTAATTGTAAAAAGTGAGTAGTGGCAAAACTGTTATTCACAGAGAGGAGAATTAACTAGCGATATGAGTATTCTCAAACCCACTATCACCTCGATTTCAAAGAATACTTGTTTTAGGTTACAAGACCGAGGAAACCGAGGAAATGTCAAGAATATACTTCAAAGTACTCCCTTCGTAATTGTCTGTATGCACAAAAGGATCAGACTCGTTTTTCATGTATATGTGTTCAGCTACTGGTTGATTTTTTGCAAAATTTGCGTCCCGAACAAAACGCCCGACAAAATGGGCTTTAAAGTTTCTCGAATGGCACTTTTCATTATTACACACAAAAACCGAATAAACAACTTTTAAAAAGTAAAATGCCAACAGGTTTTTTACAAATGTTTTTGTTCGTCAGTGAAAGTTCTTTGAAGTGAAAAGTAGAAGAATAATGAAACTTCTTCCTTGCCTTGTGAATGAGCAAATGAAAAATGTCACCTAGAAGTTTTTGCATAGAAATTTGAGGTGGCATCGAGAAGGGCCGAGCATTTGAGTGTCAGAGGCAAATATTGCAAAAGTACCACACTTCGTTTTACCTTTGCTTTGACGATGTGCTCAGTTACTCATTGAAAATACTTTTTATAAAAATTTGTCTGAAGGAGATGAAAACTAGTATATGAAACTAACAAAGAGACTGAAATCTGCTAAACGACATCGTTTTGAAACCAAAAATGCAAGTTGATTTCTGTATTTTTTCAGCCAAATATTTCAACCAATTATCTACCTCCCGGGAGGTTGCATGCGGCGAGATCAGTGAACTGACTTATCAGATGTTACCAAGTTTGTTAGAGCTAATTTCAGTTAATCTTTGGTGGCCCATGCCAAAGACACAACAAAAGGCTTTTCTTAGTAGCACATAACTGCTACAACAAAATCAATCTTCAAAAGTGTTTTCTGCAGAAGCACAGGGTTTTGCCAAACCCTTCGCATGAAATGGTTTTGTTAGCATTTGACTTCAGGTAACAGTTTTCCAAGAACCGCTAAAATTCACTTAGGTTATAGTGTCCAGTGGACCAGATCTTTATTTTAATAGAAGCTGAAGATAAGAGACATCGCGTCTGAATTCAAGTATAGAAATATAATGAGAATGTTACAAGTCTTTGAGAATACCGCATACCTTGCAAGAGGCAGCTGATAAATTTGGTGGCTACGTTGTACATTCTCAATGAGGTAGCGATGTTTGCCGTGTGTGTATATCTTGTGGTGAAGAGCCATTCGTCGAATTACCGCGTAGCAACCAAAACTATCAACTGCCCCTTGCAAGATACGTGGTACTCTCAAAGAATAAACACCGAACCTCATTATATTTCGAGCATTACTCCAGACGAAGGAGTTGGGATAAGTAAGACATTTTCTGGTTTTAACACCAGTTGGGTTACTGCACATCACATATGCGATTTAACAAGTATAGGGTCTTGTTTTCTTCGGCTACCATATCCTCTACCATGTCGTGCCCTAAAAGTCAGTTGAGTTTATGAACCCTTGCCTTAAATCGGCAGTGTGGGGCACGTACATAAGGGGTTAACCATCATTAAAGTAATGAATATTTTTCACAACAAGGACGAAAACAAAACTTTCATAGTTACACATAAGCTGATACAGTCAGTGTATTCAGTTAACAAATAAGTCTCGTGAATAGTAAAACGTTATGGTGATAATATCTTTAGTTTAGACAAGTGTACCTCCAATGCTTGCATTAAAGGCAACTCCAACACCACAAAAACCATTATTTGCAACAGCAGCGATAACACCTGCGCACTTGGTCCCATGTCTAAAATAAAACACAATCGGGATAATAATTCGGTTCACCAGTTATACATGTCTGACTGTAAAAAGAATATCCGTTTTGGGGGCAAACAATTAAAGACCAATGCAAGTTGTATGGGGAACTAGTCTTAATCTAGACACAGATAAGATTAAGTCGATACATACAACCTTTTTCCATGAAAAACAGCCATTATTTGTTTTAACTAAATCACTTTAAAAGCTCACATTACACAGTTCAGTAGAGTACTAAGCATTTTACTACAACTAAAGCCAAAGCAACAAATTTTTCTTTGTATTAAAACTGTTTCCAAATTTCAATATACCGAAAATTTAACTGTCAGTCAAAAAGCACCTACCCCTCAATTTTTGCAGTAACGGTCTTTTTATCGTCAATGGCATCATAACTTGCAGCAGCATACTGTTGAAAATGAACGAATGACAAAATTACCCTGTATATGTTTAAATGTCCTTTTTCGAATAAACACAAAACAGTGTCCTGTAGAGAACACTTCAGAGGTTGCCTTGGTTTCTTTATTTTTTTCTGCCACCTCGAATTCAGATGATGCACGAAATTTTTAATTACACTGGCCACGTAAATAATTCATCGTAAACCAGACCCCGAGCCCAAAAGAAACCAAGTGTCAAGGAAGTTGGTCTTGCTTTGTAAGTATTTACACAACAAGCAGGGCAACTGCTGCAACCCATTTATAAACCTTTGTCCTGAAAAAGCGCTTCTTGAAGAAAAACGATTTCTTCGTCCGTCATGTTAACAAAACATGCTAATAGATGCATTTTGATCGCTCGGTCGCTGAAATGTGTACATAATCAATGACGACCACCGAGATATTACTTTTTCTATCTCAGCAATCGCGACTGAAAAGTGTTTCCATATAATCGCTGACAATCGTTGGCAGCATTTTCAGCGATCCGGCGATTAGCATATGGAAACCAGGGCTTTACGCGTCAAAATCTGAATTCTTGTCGTCGCAGCCAAACGAGTTCTTCGTCAAGAGTTCACATTAGACGAGGAACTCGTCCGACGACTGAAACCCGTCTTGACGAAATTTTCGTCTTTTAGAGTGAAAACGGCTTTTGAGCAAAGAATCGTTAAAGTAAACGTCCACGCGTGTCGTCGTGACTTTGACGGAAGCAGTGAAACTGTAAACCCCGACAAAATGTTACGTCAGATCCGAGTCTCGAGGTTGGCTTAACATTATCATTATTCTTGAATGCAATATTTAGTAAAACTAAAAAAAAACTCGATGAAAAAAAAAGAATTGCGAAGGCAAAATTGTCCTGATCACGGCTCGATCCTGCTCCCTTCGGCGGTCAACAAAGTATGACCGCCGAGGTCAGGGCACCACGCGTTCTATAATCTAACTGCTAAAATCACGTTTTTGCTCGTAAACGATATGCATTCGGACGTGTTAGAAGACTTGCCAAGCAATGAAGCAAGACAGTCGGTGTGTGCTACTCGAACCTCTGCTAAGACCGAGAGCATCTTACAAGAAAAAAACCAACGAATATAAAAATTGTGCCAAAAAGGCCTGCAGTATCCAACTTTGAAGAACAGAATGCACCGACTGCTTTCCTCGCAGCATCTCAATTACCCAATGGTAATTTCTAGTCGCTAATCACTATTAAATTTAGCAATAGACACAAATAATCATCGCGACTAGAGAACCAAATGAGATTTAATACAGCATTCTCTGTCATTTCTCCTTTGCTAAAATGTCGCCATCTAAATGTCATTTTTTATCAAAGACATGATTTTTGGCTCCAACTGATTTAGAGAGATACTGAAGAACCACATAACTAATTTTCGGGCTTTCTTGAAATACTTATTACTAACAGAGTACAATACATACTGACAGATTTAAAGTCTTATGCCCATAGTCATTGGCGAGACCGAGACGATTTCTGTAGTTTATTCACAGCCCAACCGATAACAATTTTTACGAACTCCAAAATGACAGAACTAGATTCAAGTTTGTACCTATATTATATGTCTTCCTTTTCAAGGGAAAGCGACGAAGCTGTACACTTCTTTAGAATTTATGGATTGGGCCAAATTAGCGGAGACAAATCAGTTTAACTTTTCATTTTCCATTAATAAGAGATATAGAACACAAGATTGAAAAGTATGTAAAAATATATGAAATATTAACCCTCGGAAGACCAAGCTATTTCGACTAACATTTACGCTCAAGGGGGGATGGGCGTCAATAGGGCCACCCTCCCATGATTTTCCAAATGGTTGCACGTAGAAAATTGAGCTTTGGCACGTAAGCAGCTTTGGGCTAGCTTATTACTTTCCCTAACAACAATCAAGTTTTAATTAAGACCTGTTGCTATGGAAACGGTTGTTTCATAGCATGTCCGCCATCTTAGCTGCTATCTTGGACTTTTCGAAAAGTTTATTTTGGGGAAATTTGCAGCAAATTTGCTCGAACTTAGTAGAAAACATGTATTTACAGCCTAAAATAGGAAAATAATGAAGAATAAAACGGAAGACAAGAAATTAAAACAAATTTTGTAAAAAAAAATCCCGTTTTCTGAATCATACAGTACTTAAATTGATGACGTCATCTAATTAACGTCAAAATGTGTGTTCATGATCGGATTACAGGTACTAAAAGTTTCATTTTGATTGCTGCAAAGCTACAGATTTTAGGTCGGAAAAACCTTGGAGGGGAGCCCATTGGACCCCTCTCCCCCTCCCCCTTTTTTACCAAAAACGAAATTTAAAACAGATTTGTCCGTACCTCCAGATAAGATTTAAGTTTAAAAGAAAACATAATTAACCGAGCGCGAGGTCCGTACCGTAAGTTACGGCCATAATTATTTCTTTTTTTATGGCCGGCGCGCTTTACGCTTGGGCCACGAGGTGTCCGTAACTTACGGTATGAGCTGAGGAACGAGGATGCTAAAGATGTTTATTATACATATGGTTTTTCTTTGATTTGAGGTTAAAGATAGTAAAGAGCTCGCCACGTTTAAAGCAGTTCTAAAAACCGCAAGCTCAGCGATTTAGCAGGTTCCACATTTGCCAAAGTCAATGCCACCTTAAATGGGAAATGCTTGACACCAAATGTCATCTATCAGACCACCGTATAAAACGACAGGGGCGAAGAGACCTACATACGCCTCACCACTGACCTAAATCTAGGTTCAGAAACCACAGCGCCTCCTTTAAAGGCCAACGGAAAAAGAGCGCCATAGGGCCGAGCAAATACATCTAGTGCTTGCAAGGCAACCATACGAACTACTCAATAACCTGGAAAGTAAAACGTTGCTCGTGCCAGCCCCTCCTCAAACACCTCTAAATGTTGAGACATTTGGATAAAATGGATATAAGGTTAAAACGTTAAAAAAAAATTGTAAAATCTGTAACGTTTGAGTTTGGTTCGTATGTATATTTATATTTATATTTATATTTATATTTATATTTATATTTATATTCATATTCATATTTATGTTTATACTTATATTTATATATATTTAGTCTGATGATCGCCACTGAGCGTGAAACTCAAACGTTACAGATTTCAGTTACAATTTTTTTTTACAATTTTTATATATACATATAAATCTGTATATGTAGGTGTACACACACACACACATCCCAATCCAAATTCTGGTTGAAAATATTTGAAATGGCAAACAAAAGTTTACTTACATAGTTTGGCTTCAGATCAGCATTGTTAGAATCCACTCCGTCATCCACTACTGATACAACAACTCCTGCCCCCGCATATTTATTCTGCCAGGCCCACAAAACGTTCATATGCCCAGATTCTCCACTTCTGTTCTGCAATGCGGAGGAAGTATACAATTTATACCATAAAATCATGCTTAAAAGCCCTACGCTTATTTTCGTTCGTAAGGGGTTTTGAAGTGCTTATAATTGCGAATTAATTAATTTCGGGCTTTCTGGAGATCGCTGAATACAAGGGGGCTTAAAAGACGGGGGGGAGGAGACCTTAGTCAGAAATTGAATTCAGATCCAAACATAGGCTCGTTTTGATAAATGAATAAAGGTTACAAATGCCTGAAAACGAAACTAAAAACTTGATAAGATTAGTGTCTGTCTTGCTTTATAATGCATCGTTGATCCCAGGACTCTTCCCTGAGAAGTGAGAAGGCTTCCTCAAGTGGTTTCCCGTCCTCCCACTTCTTATGGAAAAGTCCCAGGATCGCGGTTGTTTTTATGGTGATACAACTTCAAATGCATAACTATCTATGATCCGCCAACGCATACAAACTTGGATGTATTAGAAAGAGGCTTCACAGAGTTTTACGGTATATACACAAACAAGACCAAGCCCTTTTCTTTTATGTTACTAGCTTAAAATAGACTGAAACAGCGTATACTTCGATTTCACTTGTTTACCACAATTCGTACATTATTTTGAAAGGAAACATGAACTGCAGGTGAAATACTTTAAAAATAAAACGGCCGGTAAACTGTTTAAATAAGATAACATGCTATACGCTTGTGTTTTCTGCTAAACTGATATTGTTCCGTTTTGATGTGAAAAGAGAAAAAAGAGAAAAAAAATATTTTAGTGAGAGAAAAAAATCGAGACGAGTCCACCAGGATTCGAACCCGTGCCATGTTGAATCCAAAACTGATCAGCTATGCACTAACCACTGCGCCTTCATGCAAGTTAGCGCATGTGCAGAACAATCGCAACACGAAAAAAAGTAAAACAAGAGGCTATATAAATAGCCTAACTCGGGCAAAGCCGCATGCTTTTTCAAAAAAGTAACTAGTTCAAAATAGAATGAAATAGCGTACGCCTCAATTTCACTTCATTACTACAACTTGTACATTATTTTGTAAGGAAACATGAAATCTTGACCTGGCTTTGAACACTAAAAAACCACAGATCCGCTACTGGCGCTTGAGATGTAAACGAATAATCCGCAATTGTGTTCAATTTCTGCTTTTACATATTTTGAATTTATAGCTGTGGGAACACTTTAGCATGGATAAAAATACTGTTTTACAGACCATTTTCTTTGTACACGGGAGTTGCCTCACCCTATGGCGTTTGTTGCTGTCAGTTATTCCAAAAGCAAATATCCCGAATATTCTTCAGTTAAACAAATTGTTCCACTTTCAGACACAACTTGTGCAATCGACCACACACCATCACGCATCACGATTACTCTTGTCTTGTAAAACAGCGAAATTCCCGAAAGCGAAGCGCTGGATTTTCTAAATATTTTTCGAAGTACTCTTCTTTATGAATATTGGATTTTTATTTCGTTTTCAAAGAAAACCTCGACAAGTATTCCATTCAATCTTTGGGTCCGCCATCTTGTTTTTAAAACTCGACCCGCACTCGCAACGCGGGCTCAAACTGATCTCGCATAACGCATGCGCAGGACATTCGTGACACAAAAAATAAATAAAAATAAAAAACGGAACCGAAACTTCAACTCGGTGCCTCTGGCCCGAGTAAAAAAATAGGCACGCAAAGCATGCATGTGGCTACTGCTAATTTGTATCACTCATTGTGGAAGTCAAGCAACGAAAGCGGGAACAAGTTTCGTTTGTTTACTTATTTTTAGTAATCAACGAAATAGTAGCACTATGCTTTGAGGTTGCTAGTGCTACACTTAGAACAATAATAATTTGATCATGTTGCCTTACATAGTGGTCATAGTGGCATCAATTAATAAAATTTGTGTAAAATGGTAACACAACATAACGGTAACCCAACGGCGTAACCCGTGAACATTTTAGCCCTAGAAAATTTCACCACAAATATCACCAAAAAGTGGAAAATGCGTAAAGAAAACAATTGATAATTGGGAAATTACAATTTGAATGTCATTGTCAGATATGTAGGTGAGGTCATAGAGTACGTAGTGAGCTTTGCAAACGCTCCAAATGTTTGTTGTTTTTCATGGCAGAGCAATATAAACATTATATGAACTACAATATAAACATTGGTAAACCTGAGAAAAGCTGTGTACAATCGTTTGTTTGCTGTCACCATCAGACCCTACTTCTTTCTGCTGTCACATCACCGCATTTGAATCATTATCTAGTGTTAGAAAGAGTATCAATTTTTTCCATTGTCAGTTTTGATGATCTTTAGAGCAGTACAGTATAATAATATAGAAATTGTTAGACTATTTGCGATGAGCTGTCTACAATCATTCGCTTTTTGCCAGCATAGAGTATAAGATCCTGCATTTCTTCAGGTGTCACATCATTAACATTGGAATTATTGCCAAGTGACACAAGGAGGCTTTGAAGTGCATCACTGAAACATGTGTAAGACTTAAGTTTTCCATTGGCTGTCTTGATTGTTAGATTGTACACTATTTTGCTGTTGTATGTTGCGGATAACATAGTGCTGTTACAAGACTGGCACTTAACTGTATCCTTGTCAGCATCAATGTCAAGTGTGTTGTTACAGACAAGGCAAGATGATTATTTTTTATGTTGCCTGCGACGCAATGGCCTTCAATTATATTATCTTTGATATTGTCGGGTGTTAAATTGACATCTTTAATGTCAGCATGGGCAGATATGATAGTAGATTCATTTGTCGATAAATACTTGGTATCGTTAAAAACCCTGACTTTTACTGATTTGAAGAGGTACGTTTTTCCACAATCTACTTTATCGATCAGATCTTCCCACAGTACTAGTTCCATGCTGTCAGTTTCATCAGAATTATACAATCCACCTTCATAAGTCTTTTAGCATTTGTAATAATTAACTGCTTGTCTTCTTTTTTGCTCATGACTTTGGCAACAACATCAACTGACTTGTACAGATTTATGGTTACAATTAAAGATCCAATTGCTGGGTTGTAGTCAAACTCGGTAGTCGTGGGTATGATTTATGGTTTTTTGGTTATTTTGAATTCTTCTGTAGAAGAGAAACTTGAGCTTGTAAATCTCTTGAGGTTTGAGATTTTTACTGGAGATTTTTGTTGGCATGCTTGTTGTAACATGGCTCTTTTAACATACAGCTCTTTTCTTTTCATCTTCAGAAGTCTGTAGGAGAAGGTCGAAGAATGGTGCTTTTTGTCCTTTAACGGGGCTTAGAGAATGAACACAGCCTTGAAGTTCTTGATCTAAAACAAAATATGCCAAACAAAATTAGCATACTAGAGGAAAAATGTCAGTATCGATGTGTAAAAATCATGACACTGAGTCTAGATGGATATATGAAATGCCCTTTTATCATAATAGCTTATGAATGCCTGTTCTATTTTTTTTAACTATCTCACCATTCAAATAAATTTTTTAAGTCGGTAACCTCCCACAAGAGCAGACAACTCTCGTAAGCGAACACTTCACGGCGGTCCCAAAGGTGTCCGCTTATGAGAGGTTGTCTGTAGTCCAAGGGGGGCTGTCACGCTTGCTAAAGCAATCTAACTGTTAGAAAGCCAAATCTGAAATGCAAAGAAACAATTTCGGATAACATTTTTTGAGCGATGTTTTCAAATTGTAACAACGCTTTTGATTGTTACGGGCCGTAACAACTGAAAAACATCAAATTTAAATCCGACTCCGATTTGCGTCTGTAAAGACATGGTTTGCTTCCCGGAGGAATTCAGTTGTGTTTGATCCCAAGAAGGGCATATTGCTT
>JAOBYE010573634.1:0-12544 GCA_025403585.1 Parazoanthus swiftii
GAGTGGAATAATGATTCGCGAACGCAAAAAGCAGCTGGATTTTGGCTGTAATTTTTTACGTTGGCGACACGTTTCTTTTAACGGTTTCAGGCATCTATTCATTTTTCACCTGGATCGATCGTGCAGAATGTTTTTAAAAATTCTCTCCCCTCCGCGGCCACTGACACACAAACGATATCAACGGGTCCGTCCCTAAATCTATGCCATTCCAAACGACCAATCTATAGTTAAAGATATTTATAGAAAAATCTAAGTTTTTTGTTTCAAAGAGAATCTTAGTATTTCGACAATCAAATGACACGTATGGAATAGTCGCTTGTGAGTGAGTAATAGGACAAGTTTTGTCTGTAAAATGAAATGCTGTTTAGGGTTTTTCGATTCAAATAAGAATATATTAGGACCTACAAAAACACAGGAACTTTTGAGATGAAACACTTTTAAACTTTTAGTTCTGTTAAAGCAGTGAGCTTGGCCCATAGTGTTCAAACCCTTGTTAAACTCTGTTTCCATCTAGATTGGTAGGGGGAAAGAGGGTTAAGCTTGAAATGTTTCGTCCTTTACAGAACATTTGCGTTAAAAAGAAACAAAAAACAGAACGGTAAACACAATTCGTGTGAAAACTTTGACCAATAAATAGTTGATATTTTTGTGAATACAATTTAGTTTACATTTGAAACACTGGAAATTAAGATATATGTTTATTTTTGGAACAAGTTTGGGGAAAACTGACAATTAAGACCAAATAATTCTAGATATAAAATTGAGATTGAGAGCAATATTTTCTAATGTACCGTTTATTAAAGTTTACCATTTTTTTTGATTACCTGCACATAGTTTTCTCTGAATATCTGATATCAAACTTGACAACTTGCTTGGTTCGGTGACCTTGAATACTAAGTCATTTGAGGAAGCAAGTAAATGTAGGAGTTTTGGGTGCACACTTGAAGTTACTCCTACCGCTAATCGAGTCAGTCCTAGTCTGTCCAAAGCTGCTAAAGACTTGTTAAGGCTCTCTCTTTTCCAGGGAGAAGCGCCGCTGGTCAGGAAAATGACCTTTCGCGGATGACCCTGTCTGACTCCCCCCTCCAGGCTAAAGAGTCGTTCTTTTACTGAAGTGAGTAAACTTTCCATGCGAACAGGGGGGTCATATCCGATGGATATTCCATCAACAACAGCTCTGATGCTACTCTCAGATAAGGACTCGTCAAATCTTGCAATAACCTGTGGAGCCCGATCATACGTCATCATGGCCACTCGGATGCTGTTTGCGGCATTTGCAAAGCCGTTAACCAAGCTCTTCACAAATGTCTTTATATCTTTCAAGTTGGCTGCAGTAATTGAGGTGTCAATAACAATTCCCACGTCCATTGTTATAAAACAACCTGTAAAAATAAACCAAAAATTTGTATTAGAAATCTTAAATAATATGGCTCGAGTTTAGCTCGTGATACTTGCAACTCGAACTTTCTGAAATGCAAGGAAAAACAGGGAACAGTTTGCCACTAACCGTACGTGCAAGTAAAACTGTGGGTTGTTTTAACTGAATTAAAAACGTTTAAATTAGCTTTCATTACTTAAATTAGCTTGAAAAATTTTTTGAACTGCTGATTTAGGGAGCATTGATTTTTTGGAAGGAGGAGGGAAGGGACCGGGGAAATCTGGGGGTGGGTCATCCTGTTTTTACACTGCCAAAAACGGGGTTCAATGGAATTTTCACACCATTATTAAAGGGAGGGCCAAGATATTAAACAACAGCCTAGGGGTGGGTTGCAAATTTGATACCATACTTGAGAGGGGGGTTCTTAAGTTTTGCACGACCTGTCAGAGGGATTCCCCCCCTTTTAAAAAATAAATGATCCCTAAGAACAAAATTACGAAACTGTCTTATTCAAGGAGATAGTCCCGAGAAAAGAAAATATTAGGCCTCGTTAACACTAAACAAGGTAGCTTTTGTCCCGTTATAAAGACCATTCCGATTTTTTGAAACAGCCTCTTTGTGCTGTTTCCAACGTGAGCCAGAACGTTTTCAAAAATTACATGTCTTGGATTGCCTCGGCTACTGAGGCTCTTGTGCCGCGAAAAACTGTTCTTGTTTACACTGAAACGCAACGATTTTGTGTCTCGCGAAATTTTATCGGGTTTAGTGTAAACCGGGCCTAGGAATCAGTTTTGGGCAAAATAAAGGTTTGTTGATTGTACTGATGAGCTGAAAAATGTTTTAATAAAGAGGATTTAACAAAACATACATGAATGATGTGGACAACAAAACACATTTTTATAATTTCTTAGTGAACAATTGTAATTTAGAAATCATATATTAACAACTATCTGCAACATGTCGCAGTGTCGCAGGGCCTCGCAGGAGTAAAACCGAGCAATGTAAGTAACCTCTTTATGGTTATACTTGTTCTAACAGTAAAAACTATGAAATTCATTTGACCGAAACATTGTTCAGGTCAGGTATACATATTTAGTTCCTAACGGACCCGTGATATTCTCAGATGCCGTCAGTGCCGCAACAAGAAACTTCTTTTTTACCTGTGCTTCCCCTGCTTGAATTAAATTCATCCATCAACTGTGGCAATATAACGCCAGTACTGAATCCAAATCCAGAAAAGATTGTATGCGTCAGTGCGGCACAGGCGCACACGAGCCAGGACCACGCCCCGTCCTGTGGATGGACACGATTCCTCGTCCAAAATCTCCACATGCCAGACACGTTTTGAGGGCTTACGATTGAAAAAGAAAGAAACTTAACACTTTGTCGTTCAGCAAACAGTTTCAAAGTGCAAAGTCTCTTAAATGAGTTTTTGAAACAAATAATAAAGAAACTAATTAAAATGATAATAATAATAATAATAATAACAATAATGATGATGATGATGATGGTGGTGGTGGTGATGATGATGATGATGATAATGATAATGATAATGATAACGATATTAATAATAACAATAATAATAATAATAATAATAATGATAATAATAATAATAATAATAATACAAAAGGTATTTGACGCATTCTAGTTGGTCTCAATGCTTTTACATGGGTAAAACGCCTATGGAAATAATATTACAGATAATATTAGACAACCCAATATAGTAACTCAGTTAGCTAATCTCTAAAATAGGATTATTTTACAATGTGGAACTTCTAATATGAGAAGTCTCTATAAAAATTGTGGAATAATTGAGATGTTGATATTCTATGTTTTGGATTCTTAAAATTAGGAGGTCTCTCAGTAGGAACGCAGAGAGTCTATATTATAAAATCAAGAATCTCTAACTCTAAAGCTGGATAGTCCAAAAAGAAAAATCTCTGTAAATAAAAAGCTTTTAAACTAATCTGCACTCGGACAAATCTCAGCGACAGATTGGTTCGGTTTGGTCTACAACGCCAGAGTATAGGTTTCAGTCTTTAATGCATCTGGTTTCTTTCCGAATAAAGCCATAACTTTTTTCTTATAGTTATACAATTTCTGTGGAAATGAAAAAAAATAGTACTATCGTCTAAAAATGTCACGGAATCAAGGATTTATAGTGTTTTCAACTGTCATTGCTGTTTGTCAAAAGCACTAAACACCTAATTAAGAGGAACACTGCTGTGGCGGATTGCAACCAGGCATCTTAAAATGAAATTGACTTTGATTGTCCAGAATTTGATGTAAAAAAACTAGCTGTTTGGATGACTTCAGTAGTCATCCTCAGAAGAATGAAGTGACGGCCACAAATCCATCACTCGTGATTGCTGGATTAAGCACATTGATGCCACTGTCACTGCCCCAAGAGCGCGCTCAGTCGTTTAGATCGATACCTGGAGTACGTTTGTCAAGTTCTGCAAGAGGCCGCAAAACAAACAAACAAAATAATCTACCAGCATAAACCCCGCTGTGAAAAGTTTTATTTTATATCATTTATTTAAATAATTCATAGTTCTACAACTTTATACACAGTTAATCTGCAATACACTGTTTTATTTACTTTATATATAGTTTAGTTTTTCAGTACTATAATTTGTTTAGGTAATACCACGTATAGAAATGAGAATACCATAGTCAGGTTGCTGTTGTTGTTGTTGCTGTTGTGTTCACAGATATTTTACTAATAATGTTATGTCATATCAGTCTGCTTTTAGTCTGGCTTGAAAATTATACAAATCAAAATTTCATAAACCTAAAACGAACTGTAAACAAAATCAACGCCATTCTATAAAGAGATACAACTTTGCAATTACTAAATCAATGCAAATTTACTCGTTTTGATGTTGTTCAACAATTTAAAAAAATGGAATAATGATCTCTGATGGAGTTAATTAAAGTTATATATAGGAGCGCTGGCAAATCTGGTGAAAACAAGTTAACGTATTTAGAGTGATAAACAAGAACGCTAAGAAAGTACGCATTTTTCTGACTGAGCTGGAACTAAAACTTAAAGAAAACCAACAAGTGTGTGATACGCAGCAACGTTGTGCACACCATGACTCATCCAATTAGTGTCTCAGTTTTATCATAAATAATAATAAAACATAAAATGAGAAACATGAAAAGGTTGTGGGAGTAACCAATTTCTTATGAACAATTTCACACAGGACTCTAGATTGTCCTTACCTGGATCAGATATTGAACTGAACCAAAAGATAGCGAAAGACTGCGATTTTCGCGTTTCCTCGACTGATTCTGAGGAATAGAAAGAGACTGCTCGCAGTCTAAGATAACGATGGCCTGTTCCCCGCTTGCTACAGGCTGCTAGTATATGCAGACATCTTCCTCAGACACCATGGGCGGTCACTCGGGTGAGGAAAGAGAAAAGTAAGAAACGCATTTGTTATTGGTATCACCAGGGGTGTTCATGCGCTCGTGACTGGGTTCAAGGTCGCAAACAGCTAGTGTAGACCATTGTTTGTCTCGCCACTTGGGAAGGGGAGGAGGGCCTTTCCCAAAAACATATTTCTGCGAATCTAAGTTTTCCTAAAATGTATTCCAGCAAGTGTTAGGAAGGTCATTTAAGACATACTTTGCTAGTTCACGAGACAACTGTTTCTGTCATACAAGTCTTTTAGGGTATTTAATTAGATTTTCCGACGAGTTCCCCTGACATCTTGATCTTGCAAAGGGAGTACCCCCCCCCCCGGGCTGTTGTCACCCACTGAGGCTTATGGAAAAAACCGGATCAAGACACGGTTTGCTCGAGCACATAATTCTGTCCCAAAAGTATTGGGTAGTTGATAGCCTGCGATGCAGACTTCCCAGATCGTTCTTGACCGGCCTAAATATAATTTTAAGGCCAAAACTACGGTTATACGGATATGCGTAGTCTATGTAGATGACTTCTAGATTAAACATTATCAACCCCCCCCCCCCCTACACACTTGCACACACCGCCAGGAAAGGGTTAAGACTCTATAGTTTACCGTATACAGAATCTCTTTTTCACATGGCCCTGGACAAAGTTACCGATGCTAAATGAGAATGTCGGGAGAAGCCCACGTTCAGTGATTCATTGTAGATTCTTTGTAGATCCAATCGCCTCCAATACAAAGTGTTGTAGATTAATTTTCACATCTTAATAACAGACGTGTATACCCTTGTGTATATAAGAGTGTCTGAATTTGTCTAGCTTTGTAATTGTAAGCAGGAACACAAATTAGCATTTAATAAAGTCAAAAAACACACAACCAGAAGCCGAGCCATTAAAAACTAACAGCAAGACGGGTTTTCCACCGAAAGGCCGACATGTCTCGAGGTAAAAAGGAGAAACACTGTAACAACAACCCCACCAGTGTTCAACGCACTTTCGTCCAAACACGTGAACAGGACGGCGCGTGGTCATGGTTGGTTTGTGTTTGCGCTGTGTTAAACGCAGCTCTCGTTCAGGGTTTTGGGTTCAGCTTTGGCGTAGTAATACCCCAAGTGACCGAGCATTTCCAGGTTGGCAGAGAACAGGCTGGTGAGTTGTTGTACTGGATATGTTTAGTATTCCGTATTCAGCTTGATTTGCTAAAACAACACCCACATGGGAGAGTCGATTTTAAAACCGGTTCTTTGACTCAAATATCGCATCAAGAATAATGGAAAATTGATATGGTAATAAAAAGCAGTTCACAGTACGGAATAAAACCAATTCTAAAGGTATATTCTACGTCTTTATCCCAATTTGTTTAAGAAGACCTTCCTGAAAATCGCTATTAGTGACGAAGCCTTCCTCTTAAAAGACCCGTTATTTATATATTGTTTCCGCTAAGAGTATCCGAAGCCGGCATCGAGGGAAATTGAGTTCATCGACAAAAACAGCTCGTTCTAAGCTTGTTCAAATGGAATCCGGGAAGTACTATAGGAAATTCCATTGCCTGAAGAGGGATTTCACGTGAAAAATGATATCGCACGAATCGCGAAGCTAACTGACTTCAACAATGCAATTATAAAGATGAAGAAATGTTTACAGAACGAATCGGCTAAGCAAGTAACTGTTAGTAGTTTCTACTATTATGTGCTGCTTTTGAAACGGGTAAATGAACTTTTTAGCAAATGGTCAGAAGATAACACTTCCAAAAATCAGCCAGAGTTTATATATATTATTTTGCATCGCTTTTAGTACAGTTCCGCCGATCAAATTAGTTGTTGTTTTCAAAGAATATTGACATTGAATTGCTGATCAGATGAGAAACGATGAAAGTTGCACTGGTAGAGTCCTACCTGAAATAATAGAGCTTCATCTAACAGGATCTAAAAGCTAGTAAGTTGCTACTGTTTACAGGCATATCAATTTCTCTATTTGCAGCCAATGTTCCCCAAAAAGGAAGGTTTGTGAGCTACTCGACAGCCCGAAAACAAAACGATTCCAATTCAAACGCAGATCATCAAATGCAAGTTTCTTTCCATTCTCGTTTTTTATATGAATTTCATTGAAAATATCTATGACTTTCGGACATCAGACATAGTATTCCACTGTGCCTTACTTGGACAGTAGTAAAGTCAACAAACAAAACTCAGCTGAAACAAAAAAAGTATCCTTTAAAATGCTCTTTAACTTTGTCAATAATTAATGTAAGTAAACTCAGTTGATTTTTTTGTTGACATATGCTGCAAATTTATGTACTGATTTTGGTTCAGAATAAGAATAATCTGGCTGCCAGACTACCAACTTTTTGACAGCTATTTTAAGTCGAACTATTGTACAAGTTGAAATTGCACAATTCTTTCGCAACGCCTGTGATCACAGTCACGTCCCAAGGTCACGTCCGAATGAATTCCTTGAATGACGTCACTTCCTCTAGAACTCATCTCCCCGCACGGCTCGGTCATGAACCAAGATGGCGGACATTTTAGCGAAAATTCGACCTTTTTTGAAAAATTAAAAAAAAATCAACGATTTGAGTAAATCAATTTCTGTTTTCACAGAAGCACTAACAAAATCAAACTGTAACAAATGGCAAAAAATGAAAAATGGGGTTAGTTGCACTTTAAGTTCCCGCAGACTATTGTTCTGGTTCAGACATTTATTGTTGGATCGGACGTCGTGCTTGATCCATCCTCGGAACCCCAGGCTGACGAACAGAGGGAAACAAAAGCATGGAGGGAAGGGTGAAGAGTGGGAACTTTGAAAAATGAATAATTAAAATTACTCATACAACATTTATCTAACATTTAGTATTCAACACAAGGCCCTTGAAGGCCTTGAAGGCCTGCATCGTGTACGCTAAACTAAACAAAAAATACATGACTTGTTTCATCTCAATTATCATTGCGAAACTCACTTCTTGGCTACTGTGTTCTATGTACATCTACGTGTGCCTCCTGTTATCCCATTGTTACTGCCTACGTAAAAAGCTTCACTTCTTAGCATGCTTGACCAATACCCCATCTTATTTTTTGTTTAGATTTACATTTTTATTAATTAAATGTAACTTAGGTTTTTTTACATTATAACGGATTGAGTTTCATTCCGGTACAACACACACTTTTCATTCCACGTTTACATAGTCATTCTCATTCTGAAATTAAAGTGCGGTTAAAACATCGGCGGATCGAAAATTTGAGTCAGCTGATCAGCCCAACCAATCCACATATCTAGTTCCGTATTTGTGAAACGTGCGGCAATATTTCACTCCAGAACGAACGTTCCGATTCGATGCGTCTACCGGGTGAACTCTTTCCGGATTGAGTCGTATCGGAATGAGATTTTAGAAGGTATCATGTAAACGAATATAGAAACTCAGTATGGAACCGGGATGGCTGTGTCGTACTGGAATGAAACGATCCGGTATCATATGTAAGCACCGCCTAAGGTGATCATTGATATTCACTTCAAACTTTATCCGTCGCGCTTTCAATAATTCCGGGATGGAATGCACCGGTTTTGATGAGAAACTGAGACAAAGCCTTGTCCACAAACGGCGTGTCAAAAGTAGTTCCTACAGCTGAAGTTTAAATGTCTACCAGACCGGGGATTGAACCCAGGACCTCCTGGTTTAGAGATGACCAAAGTTCTGCGCCAACCTTACACATTTTCATTCTCTTTTGCAGCGTGGGTCCAGTCCATTTCTCTGTCACTAATGACCCTCTTGGGGCCAATCACCGGGCCACTGTGTGAGCGACTAGGCTGCGGCATCGTGACGATGAGCGGCGGATTCATTTGTGTTATCGCACTCGCCGCCTCCTCGTTCGTCTCTCAGTTTGAGCTGCTGTACTTCACCTATGGTGTGCTGTATGGAGTTGGAAACTCTTTTGTGTTTACATCCGGGTTTCTCCTCATGACCAAATACTTCACCAAGTGGCGGTCGCTTGCGTTGAGTCTCGTGTCAATGGGGATGGGCGGAGGGATCCTAGCACTAGGACCCATCCTACAGATTTTGTTGAAATCATTTGGCTTGAGGGGAACACTTCGAGCAACGGCAGGAGCAATGTCGTTTGTTGTGTTGCTCAGTTGTACTTACCTCAAAAATACTCGAAAAAAGGTTGACACGTCCACAGTAGAAAACAAGAACAACGCAGATGTTGGAACCATCCACAAAACAGAACCTGCAGAAGAACCAAAAACAAAGCTGGTAGATTTCTCGGTGTGGCGGGTCCCTGCTTACTCTGTTCTTACTATTTCTGCGGCAATTGCTATGTTTTCCGAATATATACCTTTGGTCCATATGGTAAGATCCTTTGGATAATTTTCTTCTTGTTTTATGCACCTATCGGTGTTTTACTTGTATCGATTACACTGACATCGTGACATCACAATGACGTGAAACTGTAAAATGTTGGGTTTTTTTTCCTTTCTTTATACTGAATTTTAGTGGAACACTTTAAGCTAAATGTATGATCCACTGTAAAATAATTTTGTTGTGGTTGTGTTGTTTGAAACTAGGCATTTGAAGTTGATGGCTGTTAATCGAAATGTTATTGCTGTCTTTCCTGCGAAGTTTACTCCAACATTTTCAAAAAAAATAGCTTTGGTGCTCTCACAGTCTGAATTTCTTAAACCTAGAACGGCCATGGTATTTTTACTAACAAATAAGGCCGGGGAATTGGTCAATCGTAACCCCCCTGCCTCCCTCCCCCATATTTTTAAAGATGGTTGCACATGAATGATCAAGCTTTGGCATGTAGAGAACTTCGGGTTAGTTAATTACTTTCCAAAACAACAATCAAGTTCTAATTATGAGCTATTACTATAACAACGGTTGTTTGACAGCATGTCCGCACCCTTGAAATTTCAAATAAGTTATTTTTTGCAAAATTGCAGCAGATTCTCCTGACCTTAGTAGGAAACATACTTGTACTCTCAGTTAAGAAAACACCGAAGAACACAACAGAAAAATGAAACTAGAACAAATTTTGTCTAAAAATCCCGTTTTCTGGTTTAAACTTTGATTTGGAGAACAAATTTTGCATAAGCTATAAGTGATGACGTCACCCCCAGTTAATGTCAAAAGATGTGATCATGATTGGACTACAGGTACTGCAAGCTTCATTGTAATTGCTTCGTTGCCTCAGATTATTGTAGGTCGGTCCATCATTTTGATTCTCACCCCTCCCTCCCCCCTAGCTGTTTAAGGCTATACCTGTAACGGTTTGTCTGTCATTATTTTTCTTACTTTGTTTAATTTTTCTTTGGCTGTTTTTGTTTTTTTGCTAAGCCGTTGTTGCTTCTTTGGTTCCGGAATTTTTGCAAAATGATAATGTAAATAAACTGAAATATGTCTTTTTACAACACTCAGACGAAGCACACAATCGAAATAGGTATGTCTCCCGAGAAGGCGGCACATATGTATATCTACATGGGAATATCAACAGTTATTGCCCGGCCGCTTTCCGGCATAGCCTGTAACGCAGGCTGGATGAAGCCACAAGTCCTTTACGAGCTGGCGCTGTTGATTAACGGTGTATCCACCCTACTGCTTCCCCTCGTTCCCAGCTACGTTGGTCTTGCGTGCTATGTGGTGGTGTATGGCGCTTGTGACGGCGTCTTTCTCTCCATGTTAAATGTCATGATTATGAGCTGCGTCGAACCCGAAAGACGATCATTTGCGTTTGGGATGGAGTTGTTCTTGACATCATTAACCAGACTGGCCGGGGTACCATTAGCAGGTAAGGAGATTCAGTTAAGCCTCTATTTCTCGCGCGTACAAACAGTGTCCCACAATTTTAAAGATCAAGAGGGTTGGCTGCATGGTCAATTTTTTGAAGTATTACAGAATTTGAGGATTTAATCCCGATTATAGGCCAACCCCTTTACCAATACGAAACTTGCTGTTATATACCTACACCTCCCAACCCCTATTCCCTCACTTGATATAAAATTTCTCTCCTTTTTATTTGCTATTATAATCAGGTAAAAATTGTTCCAGTTGCACTAGTTTTGTTGTTTTATTTTTGTCATGTTTGAAGACTAAAAGTCTTTACAAATGGCACTTTGATACAAAGTCTAATACTGCTAGTTTCCGCTTGCATAACGCATGAACGCATTATTTCGGGTTAAACCCCATAGGAAAGGGGATGGAGTGGTCCAATTTAGCCTGGACTTTTGCACAAAAATTCCAAGCTTTTGTGACTGTTTAAAGACGGCTTTTCTCATAATCAAAAGTTGACCTTTGTACCTGTTGCTAGCTCACCACAGTTGCTTTCATAACGGCTAATTTTTTAGGATTCTACACGAAAGCCAGTTTTCGCACTTGCTAACCTCGGTGCCTGCTGATAACTGTGCGAGTTTGAAACGAGTTTCTAGTTATTATATACAAAATGGCATTATGTGTGTGTCTACTAGACTATGGTATAATATGCCAGAAGTTTTAGTATCTAGAAGGGGGTGGGGGAGGGGGGGGGGAAGAGGCGAAACGTTAATGACAAAGTTTAATCCTTACTTATGTCCTCCATTTAATAGCCAATCAGAGCGCTCGTTGTAAATGACCTATTTTATTATTTCTTTTATTGAAGGAGAAGGCGCAACGACTTTATATCAGTGAATTTTTACCTTTGAACACAATTATATACTCTGGACTAGTTTTCGATTATCTTCAAGAACTGAAGCCCAGTGCAGTGAAAACATGACTACGAGTTACAATTCTACCGACTAGTACATAGTATTATTAATAACAAAAAATATAAAATAATAATAATAATAATAATAATAATAATAATAATAACAAATAATAATAACATCAAAAATAGCAGTGTTTTTATTAATCCATAATGAAATAAATAGCTTCAAAATAAAAATCTAATTTGTTATACAACTGAAATTAAATGAGTTAAGGTTTTCTCGATCACGAATTTCAACGGACCGGACAGTGATAAGTTAGACTAACATCAAAATGTTTGCAATTTGTGACAGGTTGGATAGCCGACAAGAACGGTTCGTATGACCACGCTTTCTATATGGGAGGAGCTGTCTCCATTGTCGCAGGCTTATCTATGGTTTCGCTACACTTCGTGCGCCAGTTGTCTCAGGTGGAAGGCAAAGTCATGTTGGACGTTGCCACTGAAGCTGGTAAAGAAGATCCTTCACAGATTCCAGAGAAAGATGAACGCAAGTCTGACAGGGAAGAATTCCCACCTGTCCAACGAAGAAGAACCTTTTCTTCAGGTGCGGAAGAAATTGTGGTGAGAAAAAGAACTCTTACAAGTGAATACCAAAGGCTGCCTACCATGGACAATACACAACATGAAGCGAGCTAGTGCATTACAGTTAAACTCGCATGTTAAACTCCCTTAAAAATCCCCGGATTTTATTTCTCCAATGTGTAGGCCCATCTATTGTAATGCGGCTACAAGTACGCCTCTCTTTTTAATGTTTTCTTTGTTTCCTTACAAATGCCACACAGTATGAAGCGAGGTAGTGTATTACCGTTAAACTGAAAATTAAACCCCCTTACGTACAAATCGAAAGTAAGGTAGCTTCCAAATACAAATAGAGCTTGGAACGGTACTTTTAATTACAGTAGTAATTACCGACAATTCCATTAAAGTTTTATTTGTGTTGGAATCTGAGAAGCGAAAGTCACTTTTTAGTGATCTAAAATCATTCCTAAGATGTACTGGCTGTTCAAATATTCATAA
>JAOBYE010573745.1:0-12543 GCA_025403585.1 Parazoanthus swiftii
AAACTCGGAGTAGCAAATAAATGTGTTTGAATTAGTCAGACTCCACATATTTTACTATTTAATGCTCTATTCTGGGCCCGATTGTATGAAGAGTGGATAACTGTATCCAGTGGATAAATCCCTATCCAGCAGATAAATTGGTATGTTTTGATTTTGATTGGACAATGAGCAAATTTTATCCACTGAATAAGGACTTATCTGCTGGATAAAGTTATCCACTCTTCCAACAACCGGGCCCTGGCATACAAAAGTGTATTTCAAATGTAAGAAATTACCTACATGAACAATGCAGATTTACCTTTGAATAGTTACTAGTAATTAAATTAACTTTTATCTGTACAAAATAGGATGTGATGGGTGCTCTAAAAGACCCCAATTTGCTGTTAGAGTGGGACTCAAGTATACAGCGAGTCTCTCAGGTAACACTAGGGGAGGACTATGATGTACTCTCGGTCTTACCTCAAAAGAGGAGCCTGCTAGGACAAGGAATTACTTGGCTAGGACAACTGTTTGGCGAGGACACAAATATAGTTTGTTCAAGGTAATTGTTGGCTAGATTCACAAACGGTCTTTTTTCTGTCGTGGCAGGCAAGAAAGGAAACAGCTAACTATAAAGGTAGTTTAACACAGTTTTAACAGTTTCTGAGCAGTTGTAAGTTATTTTTCACAGGGACAATAGTATGCGTACGTCAGAACTTAGGTACTGAACAGCCACAGTCTTAAACACAAGTTAAACATGTTTTGATTTTTTGGGACTGAAGTTCTTGATAGTTTCGATAGCAACGTAGATTAAAGCTTCAAAACGACACTTTTAAAAACATCTTTTATATCACTTTGCAAAGTTTATTCAAATATCAGTCGCCAGATTTTCTTTTCGTGCTAAACACAACTTATGATATTTACGGTCAGTCATATCTTTTGAACTTTTACCTGGCATTATTGAACAGTTTTTCAGTCAACGAAGTCATTTAAGCACCATAATCTGAAAAGTTTTGTTGTATATTTTAAAATTGCAGACAACAAGATTAAAATTTCCATCAACCGTCAACTGCTACCACATCTCAGTAAAGAAAATTAACAACTTCTAATTTGCTTTTAAATTCACTTCTTTTGGCTTGTTAATTCAATGTTTGCAAAGAACATTACATTGCGGCTGCTTTTTTGGATGTTTATTTTTAGCGTTTGGAAACTAATACCGGTAAGTCTGGAACAAAAGAGATCCGTCGCTTTGTCGCCTTCAGCATGCAAGTCTTGAAGTTTACAACAAAGATTATTATTATTATTGTTATTATTATTATTATTATTATTATTATTATTATTATTATTATTATTATTATTATTATTATTGTTATTATTTTTTATTATGAATGTTTTTAGGTACTGGCAAGTGACAGATGACAAGGAAGGCTGGATGTTCATATCGTCCATTCAACAAAGTGTATTCTACAATAAAGCGAGGTGGACTTGTTTCACTGTCACAAGTCTTTCAACTGGTGCGTATAGGGCTTGAAAGCTGCACAGCTGTATTTCATCGAAAGGAGCCTGTCATGAGAGGAGTTGTAAACCAAATTCAAACATTTTTTTGTTCCGATTCAGTCGACGGTGAACTAGTCAGCGTAACTTTGACGTTCTAATCAGCCAAGGAGGGAAAAACGAGCAGAGGCGTAGTTTCCCTCCTCGACTGATTAGAACGCCAAAGTTACGCTGGCTAACGGTGAACCCCCTGGTTAGGCTGCATGCCGGTTATAGTTCCCCATTCTTGAGCATATAAACTTGATCAGTTAAAGTTTGAGGGGGTAGGGGGGGGGTTCAAGAAATAATAGCTTGGACCAAAAAATGAAATTTTTGCAGAGATTGATACGATTAAATAGCGTAACCTTTTTCAGTCGGGTAGAAAATTAGCAATAGCGTTCTCCCAAAATGGGTTGCCCTAAGTCCCTGTAAAACAAGAATTAATGAATGGTAGCGAGCGGGTGCATGGTGTGTAGGAGTGGAATACCAGCAGTCACGGGTTCATTACATTTCAATTCTTTTATCTTCGTTCTACTTAGCTTTTTTTTCCCTTTTTCTAAAATCTGGCTTCTTTTTTTAGGGTTAGCATTGGAGTGTGTGTTTGTGTTAGTGTCGTGATTCCGCGATCACGACTTGTCTTATCAGTCGTGAAAACAGCATTGGGCTTTTGGCTGAAATTGTATCTACCGTTTGCTAAAGAGGATTTGCTCCAACTACGCGTAGACTTGCAGCTGAAGTTGAATGCTTTTGATTCTTCAGCTGCCCCTACATCTCGATTAGCAGATTATTTCGTGCGTATTTATGCAGTAAATTTTAGCTGGTGATACTTTCATCTGTGACGCCAGTTTGTCAACATATCTGAACCTGTGTTCTATCTTTCAGATAGTAAAGCCCCAGAGTGCGTGGTCTCGGTTATTGTTTGTCCTTCAACTTCTGATACTGCCACAATTTGTAGCGCAACGTGCGTAAAACTGGCGGGTCTCAAAGATTACGTTGCCTGTTACAGAATTAGGGACTTGCTTCCAGCGCAACAGGAGCGAGAGTCCGAAGCGCCAACAATAACGTCTGCCGCAGGTAGGTTATTTTTTTTTTCGCGTCTTACTTCAAAAGATGACTAATTCTTTCCCTATCCAAGTGGTTCATAAGACCGGCGCTTCTCTCCGCTTTCAGCCACGGTTTTAAGCCAATGAGGAAGGCAGCGTGCTCGAGCGGTTTGAAGCGCTGACTCGTAACCTGGAGATCCCAAGTTCGAGTCCTCTGCCCGCCGGTCACGCTGGTGTATAACCTTCTGGCCAGCCTTCCTGCCAGTTTGGGTTTTTAACCTTTTTAATTTGCTGCGTGTATCATGGCACTGAAAATTACGGGGAGCTGCCACTAGAACGTATTTTTGTATTTTTTTATGAGGGTCTGTGAGGTCATACCCAATCAGAAGCTGGTATTTTCTTATACAGCCGAGTCGACTGCAAGCGTCTTGATCAAGGATAGAAAACAGTAGTCACGCCGGATACGAACTCGTGACCTTTGGTTTATGGGTCGCCAATCACTCGACTATGGCCTGCACACAGCACCGCCGACTTCCACGTCTTATATTGCGACTGTTGTTTTAGTTCGGCTCTCATCCGGCTGATTTTATTGCCACACGACCTTCAGAAACCAAAAACCAGTCCCACAGGGACGCCAGTCAAAGACAAGTTTAGTAACCTTAATAGACCGAGGCAACCACAGGGGCGCCAGTCAAAGACAAGTTTAGTAACCTCAATAGACTGAGCAACCACAGGGACGCCAGTCAAAGACAAGTTAAGTAACCTTAATAGACCGAGCAACCACAGGGGCGCCAGTCCAAGACAAGTTCAGCAACCTCAACGGACCGAGCAACCACAGGGACGCCAGTCCAAGACAAGTTCATTAACCTCAACAATGACCGATTTTGACAAACAGTTGCTCATGGTCTCGTTTTCTATTGCATAAGTTTTTCTATTTTATTTTGGTTTTCTTTCTTAGATGATAATCATGCATACAATGTTTTTTATGAGTATCACAAATTGCAATACTTAAAAGAGTAAAGAAGGAAAATAAGTTGAAATATGTGGTACAAGCTAACTGTAGTAGCTGGAGGCTAGAGAGAAACCTTTGAGTTTTCGCTCTTAAATATGCATTTAAACGTGTACTAACCCAGCATTTTAGTAAAATGCTCTGTTTTTGAGTTTTTGTATTTTTGAAGGTTGTTAGTTTTGTTGAATAAATGTACCTTAATACCTTGGATGACTTTTTTCTTCTTTGTTCTGACCTTTTCTATTATTTTTAATTATATAATTTTACTTATAGTTATTTCGTGTGCCCAGCCATCCAGTTTTCTCTATTTTTTTTTCCTTTTTCAATGTAAACGTAATTTATCAAGTGGTGCATATAAAATGCTTTCGTTGCTGTTGTCGATGTTGTTACATCTTCACCTGTTACTTGAAAGAACCACTTTGAAATGTGCTTTTGAGGCGGCATTATAGTCTTTATTAGTACTTATTATTATCATCATTAGTATTATTACTGTTGCTTTTATTATTTGATGATAAGAATTGCTATTATTAAATAATATTATTGTAAGGCAATTCTCATAAGTAAGCTAACTTCTCTGGTTTTGTACTTGTTTTTATCAATATAATTTCCATTCTCAATCGAAAACAGTATCAACCGTGGCATCCTTATCCCCCATTTTTTTTCTCGACAGATAAAGGATCCAGGAAGACTATTCACGGTAGTAAGACAAAAAAGTCATCTGCAGATGGAAAAGGAAGAACTGTGAGTATTCTTGGCTTCGAAGTAAAATGAAAGTATGTTTGTACAGAGATCATCTCGCATCTTTTTCCATGCTCACACGGAGTCGAAATGCTGTCGTGACCTGTTCTTCAACATCGATTTTCATCCTTTGCACGAACTGACAGTCAAAAGACAAGAGTCTGTTAAAGATTTTTATACCAAACGAGAGTCGAATAGTCACAAATTTTAACCACTAAGTTTTCACAAACTCTAACGACAGTCCGGTGGTGATGAGTTTAGAAGGCAAGATTGTGACGAAGAGTTAGACAACACTTGAAACTCTTATGGCGGCAGTAAGTCACCAGGTCTCTCTCGTTCAATAAGAATTCACGAAAGACGTGTGTTTGCAGCACTGTGTTTCCAAAAGACCAAAATAACAGATCCAAATGATGACTTAATTGCAAGTAAAACCTTTTCTTTTTCTTTATTGAGATGTAGTAGCAGACGGTTAAATTCTTTATTTATGTTTTTATACTTTGTCGTCTGCAATTTTGAAATCTATAACGAAATTCCTCTTGTGTGTTTTTTATTGAATGTAAACGCCCAGTCGAACCAAATGGTTTTGCGTGAATACTCCGTGGACAACTAAACTATTTAATAGTGCAACCAGACGTTTGATTTGTCTGCACGTCCAACTAAAGTTAGCTCAACAGCAATTCGTTTATTTGCGCGATCTTCATATTACATTACAAACAAATTAAATGTTAAAGTAAGACATAATTATTGTGGTTGGACACCCGAAATAACTATAAAGAAGCTGATCTAGTCAGGCGCCCATTCCATTTTAAGTTCCTTTATGCTTGGCCCTTCACGATAACAAACTTTATCACATATGGGGCAAAATTACAGAATGCTGATTGGCTGAGACAGAGGACATTTTTTCCTTAATCACGAGGGCACTTTTGGTAATCAAGAGGGCATGATTACGTGATCCTGATTGGTTAATTTGTTGCGGCATTAAACGGGCTTCTTGGTAGAAAAACAACGCGCGTGAATGCGATTCCCTCGCTAATTTTACCCTTTATGTGATAAACTTGTAAGTAATCGCATTGTGCCCTCGGGCAATTAAGGATTAATTTCACTTGCATTTTCAAAGTTTTCCAAAGCTTTGCGACCCGGGCAATTTTGGAAAACTTTGAAAATGCAAGTGAAATTAATCCTTAATTGCCCGAAGGCCCATGCGATTACATATACAAACGCCCAATCGAATGAAATGTTTGTAGTATAGCAAAGACCTTTAAACCGGTTCGCACAAGGAGCTGTCAGTGCACTTGAGATACACTAGTGGTCTGGACAGCAACATAACGCCTTTAAAAGAAGGTGAAGTGCACTTTAAGTGCAGGTGATACCACGTTTGGGCGACATGTCGGAAAAACGGCAACAAAGCTCGCAAACGTGCAAAAAGGAAAAAATATATACAAAAGACAAGGGTTTTGCCATGCAAAGCTTGCTTAACTTGCTTTTCTTCGTCGACTGTGAAAGGTCAGCCGCATGACTCTTTGATAAAAAAGGTTTCACACTTAATACTGTTGCAGTTAGGTTTTGGTTTCGAGACGCCATATTGGAAATGTCTCTTAGTACTTTGCACGCATGCGCTGTCGTTAATCCGGCATGTCCGTTTGAGCATGCACTTAGGCTGCACTCTTGAAACTAATGAGAACAAATCAATTACGCGCGAAAAGGAGACGTGTCTGAATTTCTTACTTTCTTCCAGTCATCATTTTGTCGACAGGTTTGTTGCAAAGTGCAGACAAAAGGTGATTTTCCTGATTTGTGTGTGAACGGAATTTTCCCGAAGTAAATCTCAAGTGCGCTATGATGTAAGTGCACTAAACATTTTAGTGTTAACCAGCCTATAAAGCGCTTCAAGGAAGGAATGATATTTATGTATACATGTGTAACTTGTAATTTACAGCAAGGAAAACAGCTTGAGATGAAACGCGCGAAGATTCTACCTGGTGAAACGCGGTTAGTGATTTCTTGTTCTTATTCGTCGTGGTAACGATAATCAGTGTATAATATATGTCAGTTATGTACCAGCCCAACTATTTTAATCATTTATATAATCATTGATTCCGTTTTGCTATTCAAGCAATCACGTGTTATCAGAAGCCTAAGAGTCCGGTGTAGTTGGGGAATTTTGAAAACTATTAGTAAGAGTCTTGGGTTTTGGTCATAAAAATCGAGACCACTGTAAGAAAACGTGGGAAAGACAAGGAATTTTGAAACTTACGAGTTTTTACTACCAAATCAAGCAATATATATATTTGCGTTTTTCAATGAATTCTGACAGTATTTTGTGTGTATGCGGTCTGGAAATACTGAATTTTAAGCCGAGAGAAAGTGAAGGAATTTTGAACTCGGATGTCCGTGTCGTGCTTCTTTCTGATGTTTCAGCCGCCTTTGAGCTGTTACAGTGTTCCCTCAGTTTTTGAACTTATAGTATTAAATATACAACCAATATCTTCTGACTTCATACCCTCATGTTAACTTGTCTTTAACTGTAACATTTTATGTCCATTTCCCGCTAGGTACCAAGCTCAAATCGAACAAACCATGAACTCGCTGGTGGCTGCGTATAGAGCAGTGGAAGGAGTTGATAACTGGGTTCTCGTTGGAAATATCAGGTCTTGTTATCTCCGCTGGTTTTATGTCTTTGCCATCGCATGTAAGAACAATGCTGGCAATTTTTCGCGCGCTTTTTGTATGGCGCGAGCGTGCATCTATAACTCAATAGACGCACGCCCGTGCGTCTATTAAATCGGCGCGTGCTCGCGTTCAACCAATAAAAACGCTCAGAACGATTTAGGAGAATTTTGTAGGTTGTCAGCTTACGTGTATTTTTTCTTATAGATACTGCTTAAAGTGACAGAGGCAATGTTCTAAAAGAAATGGTCCATACTTTAGTTGTGCGTCTATCGAGTTATGGATGCACTTGGGAAGTTGAGGGGGCACCTTGAGAAACTAGAGGAGCATTAGGTTTTATCCAACATGTTGACTAAAAAACAAAGAATAATTACCTCCTCGCAATAAAGCCTTTTTTAAAAAAAAGTAAGGTCCACCTAACAGGGAAAGATTTTTTGGATTATTTAAATAACAGCAGGAAAAACTATTTCTTAAGCCGGCAAAAAGATTGTTACATGGGAATGAACGATTTTTTGTGAAACACTGTTGTGCAGAAGATCAAATTTACCTAACCTTGAGTGCAGCACGACTTTTATCGTACCCCGTTCCGGCAACACGTTGACGAATTTCTAAACAATCTTAAAACGTGCAACATGTTAGCGCTAGAGACCGTGAGCTACGATCTCATGACTTACAGACAGACAGACAAACAGACAGACAGAGACAGACAGACAGACAGAGACAGACAGACAGAGAAAGACACAGACAAAGACATACAGACAGACAGACAAAGAAAGACAGACAGATAAACAGACAGACAGACAGAATCTTTATTTCAACACAAGTCTCTTGACTTAACCTGTTGTATGATGTCGATTGTTTGTGCACTGAACAATATTGCATTAACAAGCGTTCCGTTAACTCGTCATGGCTTTTAATACTTAGTCTGGGGACTTTGCTTTAAAACTTGTCTAGGATTTTAGGTAACTTAAGCTATTTGCAAAACTGCTCATAAGATCACCTTTCAGAATCCTACTATTGATCAGTTACTGTAAGTTTAAAGTTTTGGGTTTTTTTTGTGAAACGATTTGTTATTTTCGTTACCATTGTCTGTTTCATTGGACAAACGAACAGAGAGATAGAAATCCACGACAGGGTTTGTGTTCGTAGCTTTCCTGCCATTGGTTGACGAAACAAAAGGCGAACAATTTGTGAACTCGCTTTTCAAGGTCAAACGAAAGTTACTCTATAAGTGTCCACTGTGGTTTTACGTAATTAATGCTAAGGTATTACTCATTTTCTTCGCGTCTGGCGACCACTCAACAGCTCATCTGTTTTGATTTTCCGTTTCAGGGGGGTGCATATCTTGAAGAGACCCGCCCAACCTGGCGAGAGGCCCTGGGACTGTTTTAAAGGCACCACCACCATCAACGTACCAGCACACTATGTCCTGGCCTACGCCTTCGCGTTGGACGAACGGGCAGAGTATGACGACATGTATAATACAGGTACTAAGTGGTCTGTTTATGACAATAAGTTTTTCTAAGGGGGGGGAGGTGTGCATTATCTTCTAGTCTCGTCCTTTCATTGGACGAGCAAGAACGTGTGACGGCATTTTCGATAGACCTTTCATAATACGCCGTTCGTTGCCACGAACGCGATCTTGGAGTCGAGGCCAGAAAAGCAAAACTACAGCAAATGTGTGAGAACTTGGCACTTGACCTCGACTTGAAGTTATTGTTTATGGTCACTTAGTGTATATAGGTATTAAGTGGACTACTAGCGCGTTTTCCTTTGAAGGGTATAAGAGCCAGTGCACTCGGTGTAAATTTGTTTAGTTCGACTGGATATTTTATTCGTAATAAACTGGTCCAGCCACCCTACACATCTCTTCGCTAGTTTTCGTTTTTTATTTTAACTGATCCTTTATCTCTCTTCAGGTCAAGTTATAGAGGAATTTAATCCGCTGACTAAGGTAAGTCGTTTATCAAACTACCGTATTTATCCTAGTAAAATCCCACTCTAGTGGTAGTAATTGCCTTTTGTCTAAAGAGCGTACATGGCACGGAATCATGAGAACATTGCTCGATTCAATATATACAATTTTCAGGAACAATATACAGCTATTTCAAAAAAGGTTGTCACAGTCAGTAGTCGATATTGGAAACGAAAGGAAATTTGGGTACATTAATATTTAGTGATAAATTACAGTGATAGTGAGGGAAGTGTAAATAATTGTGTCATGATGAACCTAAACTCTACATTATGCAAAGTCAATGCTAATAGCAATAAATTATGTGTGCTCCTTGAACGCCCATTCTAGTATCAACTATTGACTATGACAACCGTTTTTGAAATAGCTGTATATGACAAATTCGTCAATTACAAGACTGGTTTGCAATATCTGTTGTGAATGTTTTAACGTTCCCCTTACAGTAACAATAACAGTAACAAAAAGCGTTATTGACATGAGAGAGGTTGGGTGAACCAGCCAGACGATCGGCAGGTTTCTCACGTGACCTCAGTAAGCCAGTCAGAGCGCGCCGCCTCGGTTTGGTATATGGCATCACCCAAGAAAGCAATTCGGGCAAAAAAAACACACGAATCGTGATTCTGGAGTTTGAACGCCATTTTGGAAAAGCAACCACGCACGCAAGGAGTTGTGGGATGGTGCCATATGCCAGAATCAGTCCGGCGTGCCTTGCGCGCCTAGTCCGTTCGCCTGGAGGGCGTTTGTTGGAAGAAAACTGATTTAAATGCTGGTCTTACTGGACATTTTTTGTTGGGCGAGCAGACCAAGAGCATGCTGTTTTCCTTCTTTCGCACCAGGTATCCAGAATGGAATTTAAACCTGTTTGGCCGTCGACTGCACGGGATTTTTGTAACTTGGGGGCAGTGAAAGAAATCGGTGAAGGTCTATACGCAATCGCTTCCCAATCCGTGGAACACGATGACTGTCAGGAAATGAAGGGTTTTGTGAGGTAAGTGGACGAGTTTGTTGTAGGAAATTGGAGTAAGATGCATGCAGGGCTATGATACCGACAAGATATGATGAAGGTCCTTGCTTGTTTTTGTGCTTTACTTAGAGTTTTGGACATTGTCCATAATCTATCTCTCTTGACACATTGGTTTTTATAATAAAAAAAATCCGGCACCCTTCTGAAGTTTTCCCAATGTTATGTTCAAACTTCTAAATATCCCCAAGCAGTTGCCAGCCTCAAAATGAACGCATCCAAACAAAACCCGGTAGATGTTCCTATTTATTTTCTTATGTTTTGCGGCGGAAAACTAAAAGAGATACTTATATATATTTTATAGTTGTAAGACAATTGCTTTCGTTTTGTTAGTAGGATCGAAGAAAATATTCAAACTATATTTTAGAAAACATCGTTCTTTGATTCAGCATTTGATATTTTTATTTTCTGTTGTAGAGCTGAGCTTTTAAAGGCTGGGTTTATAGTGAAAGAATTGAGCTCGGATCCACCATCCTGTCAAGTCACATACATCAGCCAGGCAGACTTGAAAGGTTTGTAAAGTGAAGTGAGATAGGGCGAGGCAAGGTGGTGTGGTGTGTGGTGGTGATGTGGTGTATTGTGATGTAGTGTTTGGTTTGGTTTGGTGTTGTGTAGTGTGTGGTGAAATGAGGTGAAGTGAACTGAGGCGAGGCGAGGCGAGAGGTGGTTTAGTGTGTGGTGGTGGTGACCAGTGTGGTGTGGTTTGATTGGTGTGGTGAAGTGAAGTGAAGTGAGGTGAATTGAGGTGAGGTGAGGTAAGTCGAGGTGAGAATGAAATAAGAAGAGGTGGTGGTCATAAAGCACGAGATGAAATGAGGTGATATGAGGTGAGGCGAGGCAAGGCGAGTTGAGGTGAGGTGAGGTGAAATGAGATTGGCTGAGGTTAGATTAAGTCTGATCTGAGGTGAAGGTTAAGCGAGGTGAGCTGAGCTGAGGCGAAGCGATGCGTGGCGAGATCATGTGAAGTAAGGTGAGCTGAGTTGAGGTGAATTGATGTGTGGTGAGGTGAGGCGAGGCGAGGCGAGTTGAGGAGAGGTAAAATGAGGTGAGCTAAGCTGAGGTGAAACGAGGTGATGCGACGTGAGTAAAATGAGGCTGCTTAGCCTGAGTGCTGGCATCAGCAAGGACCCTTGTTACATACCACAATAATCGTAACAACAAGTAGGATAGGCTTGCTAGTGTTAACCAGCGTCTTAATTTTTTTGTGCGGTGATTTTTAAACTTGGTATTAAGATTGAAATATTAGATTGCGTGTTCTTCTAAGAGCAGACAGCTTGATAGCGATGTCTTGAGTTTAACTTCGTTTTTCAATGCACCATTCACATATCAAAAGGCAACCTGCCAGTTCGGATTGTCAATCGAGTTTCTCAGTCACAGCCCCAGAATCTGGCAACCTTCCGTGACAAGCTGGAAGCGAGGTACGCAGAGGACATGCGCAGTCCCGCTGATGAGATGCGGGGGTTTCAGAAGAGGGCTGTAGATCTGTGGATGGAACTAATGAAAATGAAGGAACAAAATCGCCAGGGCGGTATACCTAAGTCTTCCGAAGACAAGGATTCTGCAATCGCTGAGTCAGATGCTTCGGAGCTTCCTCCTACTGCTACTGCAGGACAGGCAGAAGAGGGGTCCACTGGGAGTACGACATCTGGATGTAGTCAAAATGACAGTGATTTTGAGGTAAGAGTACAACAACAACAACCTTTATTGGTATCATTTTTTTGTATACATTCCCATAAATGAAAAAGGATAATGTATGAAATATAAGTTTCAGGGGAAATGAATAAGGAATGTTAATGAAAGTTGATACAAAAAATTCTAGGTACGGGCACCTTAGAGTAGCTTTGGGGGCCAATGGAGCTAAGATGTACTTGAGGGACGAAGTGAATGAACACATAAAAAAGGAAATGTAATAGATTAATAAAAATTATTTGGATAGTAGTAAAAAATATTCAGTTTTGATAAATGTTGAAATTTGGATAATTTTCCCTTTGTCATTTTGTGTATTGTTGTTATGATTTGATGTTGTGTCATCTCGTACTGTGTCGTGTTGTGTCGTCGTGTCGCTTGATGCTGTTGCGTATCATATCATGTCGTGTCACGTTGTGCTATGTTATGTTTCATTACCTTAAGTTAGGTCAGGTTACTTTACGTTATGTAAGTGTTACGTTAAGTGAGCTTAAGCTAAATTATGATAACTTGTGTTAACTTAAACTAGAGGGAAATTACTGTCTTCAGCTTAATTTGCTCTTAATCAAAACCGTTTAACATCCTTTCTCTTTTTCATTTCATGTTTATATTATTCTGTTGTTTAACGTTTGTTTTTCGTGAAGGCGTGGTAGTAGCAAAAATTAGAAGCCATATTTTTGGAGCCGATTGACGTTGTGTTTAAAACAACAGAATTGTTTTTACAAAAAACCACAAGTTATGAATTTTAGACACTACACAAGAAGAAGTTCTGTTCAGAGCTTTTGGCTCGAGCTGGAGCCTTGATCACTGTTGATGTAATTTGACTGGTCACGTGACTTGTGACCAAATTAGTCTGTTCCATATAGCCGGCAAGTTGTACCTCCCCCCGTCCCTG
>JAOBYE010574078.1:0-12538 GCA_025403585.1 Parazoanthus swiftii
CCGTTTTCCCTTTTCTTGTTTGTGTAACTCGCTCCTTTCTTCATTGTTTTTCCTGAAGGTGTGTGAACATGCTGCAAGAAGATTGAAGTTATTTATACTCCAACGTTCACGTTCTCTACAAAACTCCAAAACTAAACTTTTCACGTTCTGTTTCTATTTGTTCAACAGGGCAGAGAAATTGCCAGCTTCCTTTCCGGTCGCAAAGTGAAAGAAACCTCCGATGGGGGTTTTCAGTTGCTTGTTTTATATTTAGGAATGCGATTTTTTGACTTTTTAGTCCCTGGCATGAACTTTTGGTTTTGATGGTTTATTATTTAAATTTATTTTTGGAATCGTTTTATGGTTAAAAGCAACTAGAACTAAATCAGCTGTTTAAGAAAACACTATGAGATTAAGTCATTGACTAGAAACTGGTTATTTTGAATCGTTTCAAGTTAAATAATGCTGTAAGTTCAGGTTTGCTAGCACATAGTAGTCAAGGAAAGTTCTCAGTTATTTTGAAATATATTGGAGACACCTGAAACGAACATGACCAGTCCAAGTAGCGAGCTGAGTTTCGTTTTTGACTAGAAACTGAAACATAACCTTCACCTATATAAGTTGCTTTATTACTCTCCATACACTGACACTGGCGTTGAACAGCGACTTGTAAAGGTTGGATCGTTTCCCCGGTTGGATTGTATTACCCATTGGCGTGATATGATGTAAAGGTTGGTACCCTGCGAGCCGAGGCCTTTTATCTCTGCTCGCAGGGTAAAGATTTGGAGTATAAAGAACAAGTTGGTAACTTCTAAGAAATCGAAGACTTATCAGGTTAGCAGACGTTAAGTTTATTATTCAGTATGTTTTTACCTCATATTACATCAGATCTGATTGTTATAAAATGAATTATGGTAGAGGACGTCTAAATTTGAGCCATCGATGATGAATGTGAAGAAAACGTTTCGCTTAATCAAACTCAGAAAGTTTGTTTTCCGGCATGGCCCTCCAATATTTCAAAGCAGTCAGTTAGGTGGCCCAGAAACATATCCGACCGATACAAAGTATATATCCAAAAGTGGGGCAGCACGGCATTGCTCCGTCACGGCATTTCTGACGAAAAGTATCCACTTCGGTTTTGTGTCGAGATATCTGGAAAAGTGTGAACAAGAGACCTATCACGTTATGCTTTCCATCAAACATTACGGCGAAAAATATATCATATCAACCTTTGTTGATCAAAACTTATATTTAGCTTAGGGACGTATCATATATTACGGGGTGGGGGGCTGGTATTTGCAGTTTAAGGACATGAAGAAATGTTTGTGACCCCCCTGTGTGATGCACTTGTTTTATAGAGTCGAACGAGCCAAAGTCTATTTCCAGTTTTCAATAGTGTAACTTAAGAATCAACAAGTCTTATTTTCAAGTTCCAGTAGCTTTTCTGGCAATTAGAGTGTAGTTTTGATTGTATTTACAAAACTTTGACAAACTTGCACTGGTTCAAAATCGCTAAAAAATGTGCCGTTCCCCCTCCCCGCAAAAACTGATGCGTCCTTTGATCGCCAACGCAGAAACAATAGTTATCTTCAGAACTAGTCTTCCAGTGAATATTTTTAAATTTACCAAAACTTCAGCCATAAATGATATTAAAGGTTCTCAAATAATCTCTTTTAGGTTAGTTTTTAAAATGTCTTATTATGTTACGTTAGAAGATCTGCGCAATCCTGGACTGGAGCGAAGATAACTGGTGCAAAACAAATCTACGTTGTAAAGTATCATTCGCGCTCTTTCTAATAAGAACCAGACAATTTGTCCAAGGGAGGCTCATTCTTGCTTTATTGTTGTTTTTGGCAAATCCAGGCAGAGTCGGTTGTTAGATACTTTTTTTTACATAACGAAACTGTTTCTTGTGCAAAAAGGTGTGTAACATCGACAAGAGATTAGAGTATTAAATTACGTCCAAAAGTATTGCTTTTTAAGTATTGTAACTGCTGAATACAGAATATAAAAAATTTCGAGTTATAAAAATACCATCACAAATTATGATTAAATATTAATTATAACAGTATTTTTTTCCACTTCTATTTACATCTTCAAACTATATAGTTGTTAAAGACCTAATAGCTGTTGTCCATTCTAATTTCGTTATTTTTGTTTCTGTAACATCTTGTTTGAGAAATTATTTACAGTGTTTTGCATTTCGATTACAATACGTGAATTAGGTAGTTCATGTAAAATAATTTCCGTTGAAATACAGCTTGTGGTTTTTTTTGCTTATGTAACATATTTAAATGCCTGGAGTTAACATGGAAAATGTATGAAAGAAAAAGAAAGAAAGTGAAGGAAGGAAGGAAGGAAGGAAGGAAGGAAGGAAGGAAGGAAGGAAGGAAGGAAGGAAGGAAAGAAGGAAGGAAAAAGAATCGAAGAGAAAGGAACCATTGTGTCACCAGGCAAATGTCAAAGATTTGGCATTTCCACTCGAAAGTCAATTGTTTCTTATATAATTTTTCGCCTTCTTTTTCAATTCTTAGTTGATATTTCAGGTTTTCTTTAAAAGCAGGAAAAGATAGTGCGATGTTTTTCCATTTGGATATGTAAATGTAATATTTTAAGATGAGAATGAGCCAGTTCAGAGCTACATAATTTGTTGTCCAAGGTATCAAATAATATTTGTGCTTTGATTAAAATATATTTTCAGAAAGCCGATTAAATGAAGCAACTGAAGTTTTGCCACAAGCTTTTGGTGCTTTTGCAGTATTATTGCTTGAAAAGTTTGTGACAGAGTCGAGTTTCGAGGGGATTTGAGAAAGCAATTCTTATAGGAACCAGAAAATTTTGACCGAGGCTCATTGTTTTTAATTCTGTTGACAAGTTCAGCCAGGTATATTATTCTTTGTTCACTTAATGAGAATATTTTAGGTTAGAAAGAAATAATTCTTACCACATTTTCGCGCTGTTATATTGTAAGCCTGGCCGATAGATAAGCTCAACTGCGTGCTTAATCATAAGCATTCAGCAAACTAGCACCTTGAGCCCAGAAATGAACTCAAAACACCAAAACAAGCCAGAAAAGTTACTTTCCAGCCAAAATTTTACTTTAAAGGCATCTAACGACCGCCCACTCGTCAAATGCGTGGCAATGCAGTGATGCCGTTTTTAGCCAATCAGCTCCCTGAGCCCAGAAATGAAATCAGAACACCAAATTAAGAGGCTGTCCACAAAAAAACCATTCAAAACCATGGAAGCAGCGGTACACCGGGGGTCACGGATTTCGCTTATCTTTTGTATACAGTTATTCCTTGGTGCTCTATTGTGAAATATTGTCATTTTTGGTATTGGTCACTCAGTTAGTTTGGTTCAAGCCTTTTTCCTTTGTCTTCCCGAAGGGAGGTGCTTTCGGGAGCCATTTTTCCCTGTTTCACATCGAGATTTTGGCAATGTTTAGTGTCCATATTTCTGAACTTTTGCAATGCAGATCTAAAAGGATCAACCAGCTGCTTCGTTTAGGAGTTGGTTTTTATAAATGTATAAAAGTTACAGCCATATATTTTCTATATAATTTTTGAGCCGTCTTTCCCGACGGCCACATTGCCAAATTTCAAACACTTGCAAAAAGTATACAATTTCAAACTACATTAGAAAAATTATTGCAAACCCAATCAGAAGTCTGAGCTCGTCCAGAATGTGCTAAAAGGTTGTATTTTAACGGTGGTTGTTTAAAAGTTTGGGATTTCAGAGTCACACTCACATACTGTTCAAACAAAAAAATATGCTAACACCAAACCAAATAAGTACTCAAAAATCAATACTAATAATCAAATTCCACAAGAAGCTACTACCAGATTCCTTAGATGATTTTTAAGCTCAATAAAGAAATTCACAAATACAACACTAGACAACAACAAAATTTCCATACCATCTCTAAACAATTAAACTAAGTCAATTTTTGGAATATGTTTAATTTATCCGAAATTGACTCAAAAACTGCTGAACATTTTAAGAAACAAATGAAAAACATTTCATTTAAGGGCATTGGCAGCATACATGAATAACTGAATGTTTTTCTTTTTGTTAAGCTTTTATTATTGACATAAGATAAAATTATAAAAATATTTCATCAACAAATAATTCAACTTTAATTCCAGTATTTTTACCAAAGTTAATAGAAATTTGGTCAATCACTGATACAAATGCATTTCAGTTAACGACAAAATAATTTTAAAGGGGTCCACACTAAATAAGCATGCATGCTTTAAAGTAGGCTCTACACCACTCAAATTCAGTTTGTAATTACTACAAAATGATGTAAGAAATGTTGGAAGTGATGAAATAAAATATAATTGATTGATTTTAAAAACATTTTGTGCAATTAGCTCTTGAAGTGACGTTTCGATCGCAAATCATTCGAGTTTGATAAATGAACTGGCAACACCAGTTATAAAGTTTTGGCAGCCGAACCATTAAGAAAGTACCAAACAACTATAGTAGTGCCTACGTGGTGGATGGTAAATATCCTTGGGGAAGACAAAGGAAAAGGGTTTGAACCAAACTAACACAATAGAGCACAATAGAGCACCGAGGTATAACTGTACGTAAAAGATTAGCTAAATCCGTGATCCCCGCTGTACCGCCGCCTGCATGGTTCTCTCGTGGACCGCCTCTTAAGCCAGGTAACAAAAGAAAATTTCAAGTTTAGGCTATTTTCCTGCCCGCGGGCAAGGAAAATTTGAAACACCACTTTCAGCTAGTGACTTTTTTAATAAAATATATTGCTGTTATCACTTTGTTTATCATGTTTGTTCCTGGTTCTTTGTATCTGACTTTCACTCTACATAATTTTAAGAAAAAGTTCTAGATGGGAGCGGGAACTTAGTCTCAAAACCGGTGCTACTGTTAAAGGAAAACAAAACTGATTCTTTTAGAGCACGGAAACCAAATAGGAACTCTAAGGAGACTTGATATTATCATAAACTCGTTCAAAACACCGAGTTTGCTATGACTACAAATGGACAACTGAATTGCAAGAAACCGGTCAGATTTTATCCAAAGCCCATTCGTTAGTCCAATTGTCAGTCGAAATTAGATATGTCCAAAATAAAGCATGTTTATACAAAACAACCCTTAACTGCTAAAGCCCATTTTAATTGTAAAACCGTAATCCTCATATATATGTAACAATAAATACGTAACTTTGAGATTATAAAAAGGTACAATTATCTTTGTTTCAGAAAAACCCAAGAGAACAAAAATCATCATGGAAACTCAAAAGCAAAAATTATTTGTGAAAATTTCCTTCATATGTGCCCGATACGGAGAGTTAAATTTGACGAATGAACAGCTAAGAAGCCTGTTTGGAGAGTGCATTATGATGGCTAGTTCTCATGGAGACTTTCAAACTCAGATGGTTGCACGTCTAGCACTGGCTGACATAAAAGTCAAACTCGGACAGTACGAACAGGCAAAAAATCATTATGAAATGCACCTAACGATTACAAAGCAGATTGGAGACAAGGCAGGAGAAGGAACTACTTACGGTAAACTTGGTATCTGCTATAATTTACTAGGTCAGTACGAAAAAGCAAAAACTAATTATGAAATGGCCCTAAACATCGCAAAGCAGATTGGAAATAAGAAAGCAGAAGGAGCCGCTTATGGTTCCCTTGGTATCTGTTATCTTTCTCTCGGCCAGTACGAAAAGTCAAGAAACTATCTTGAAATTCACCTAAAGATTGCAAAGCAGATGGGAGACAAGGAAGGAGAAGGAACTGCGTTTTGTAACCTTGGAAACTGTTATCAATCTATCGGACAGTACGAAAAGGCAAAAATCCATTATGAAATGTGCCTAAAGATTGCAAAGCAGATGGGAAATAAGGAAACAGAAGGAAATGCGTTTTGTAACCTTGGAAACTGTTATCAATCTATCGGACAGTACGAAAAGGCAAAAATCCATTATGAAATGTGCCTAAAGATTGCAAAGCATACTGGAAACAAGACAACAGAAGGAATTGCTTTTGGTAACCTTGGTAACTGTTTTCATTCGATCGGACAGTACGAAAAGGCAAAAAGCCATCATGAAATGTGCCTAAAGATTGCAAAGCAGATTGGAGATAAGAAAGCAGAAGGAGGCGCTTATGGTAGCCTTGGAAACTGTTATCATTCTCTCGGACAGTACGAAAAGGCAAAAAAACATTATGAAATGTGCCTAAAGATTGCAAAACAGATTGGAGACAAGGCAGCAGAAGGAAGTGTTTATGGTTCCCTTGGACACTGTCATCGTTTTCTCGGACAGTACGAAAAGTCAAGAAACCATCAAGAAATGTGCCTAAAAATTGCAAAGCAGATTGGAGACAAGGCAAAAGAAGGAACTGCTCATGGTAACCTTGGTAGCTGTTATGATTCTATCGGACAGTACGAAAAGGCAAAAAAACATCATGAAATGCATCTAAAGATTGCAAAGCAGATTGGAGACAAGGCAGCAGAAGGAAACGCTTATGGTTCCCTTGGAAATTGTTATTATTTTCTCGGACAGTACAAAAAGGCAAAAAAACATTATGAAATGTGCCTAGAGATTGCAAAACAGATTGGAGACAAGGCAGCAGAAGGAAGTGCTTATGGTAACCTTGGTAACTGTTATCTTTTTCTTGGACAGTACGAAAAGTCAAAAAACCATCATGAAATTCAGCTTAGTATTGCAAAGCAGATTGGAGACAAGGCAGGAGAAGGAAGTGCTTATGGTAGCCTTGGTAACTGTTATGCTTACCTCAGACAGTACGAAAAAGCAAAAGAGCAATATGAACTTTGTCTAAACACTGCAATCCAGACAGAAGACAAGTTAGCAAAGGGAAAATCATATAACAACATTGGTTGTAGTTATGCCGTTCTCGGGCAGTTTGACAAAGCTGAGTTTCATTTGACGAAATGTTTAGAATGTTTCGATTACCTATTTGAAAATACACCTAAGATGGACGAAATGAAAATATCCATTTGTGATACTTTTCCATTGTGTTGTGAAACACTGATCGAAGTCCTTGTGCTTCAAGGAAAAACAAATCAAGCCCTTGTCATTGCTGAAAGGGGAAAAGCGCGAGCTTTGTCTGAGCTCATGTTTTCAAGTTATTTTATCGAGTGCACGGAAAGTCTCAGAGACACTATACTAGACATTGTTGGTATCCAGGAGGTAGTCAGGTCCATGCGAAGTACTGTATTGTACTTAACATTAGCCAGTTCTGGTCTTTATACCTGGATTATACAGCGCAATGGATCTATTCTTTTTTCAGTTCAAACGGAGGACAATTCACTGATTGAGGGTTTCACTCCTTATATAAAACGGCGTTTAAACAAGCTGTATTCCAAATTTCGCGAATCCTGCTCCAGTGTCAAGTGTGAAGATCGTTCGCTTGCTTTTTTTTATTCTGAAATAGAGTCCGATCAAGCTGAAAATGAAACGACATCAAAGTTGTCCCCTATGCTTTTTCCGAAATCAAAAGTCTCTTCAAGTTTGGCCAATTTTGGAGAGAAGTCGAAACCAAACGGAAGAACCATGGAAACGACAGCTGCAGGAACTGACTACCGGAATATCGAAGAGCAAGAAGTACACAGAGAAATTGATGAGCTAGAAGAATTTTATGAGCTAATTTTAGGTCCCGTTCGGCACCTTGTGGAAGGATCGCAGCTTGTTATTGTACCTGACGGTCCGCTTCATTTAGTTCCATTTTCGTCCTTGAAGGACGAACGTGGACGTTATGTTGCGGAATTCTTGCAAGTGAGACTGTCTCCGTCCCTTGCAACAGCTAAGATGATCACGGAGAATCAACTGGAGTCTGATGATCAAGGAACGCCTTTGATAGTAGGGGACCCCGATGCTGGCCCCGGATCAAGGCTACCAGGTGCAAACAAAGAAGCCCGAATGGTTGGTGCATTGTTCGACACTGAGCCTCTTATCGGGGAGGAGGCCACCAAAGAGAAGTTTCTGCGCGGTATCGAAAATGCTAATTTGATCCACATCGCAGCTCATGGAAAAATGGAAAGTGGAGAGATCTTGTTCGCTGGGAGTACGACGCAACCCAAAAAAGATAAAATGTTAACGATGTCTGATCTTGAAAACAAACGACTGAAGGCCAAACTGGTTGTGCTAAGTTGTTGTCACAGCGCTCAGGGTAAAATCAGAGCTGATGGAGTCGTCGGAATCGCTCGCGCATTTCTTGGAGCCGGCGCTCGGTCCGTTCTTGTGGCACTTTGGGCGCTTGAGGACAAGGCTACTCTGTACTTCATGGGAAAGTTTTACGAGCATCTTTCTCACGGGGAGAGAGCAGGCGAATCACTTAACAGGGCAATGGCGGCCATGAGGGAGCATGCGCAGTTCAACGCCCCTCAGTATTGGGCGCCGTTTGTTCTTATCGGAAACAATACAAACGTTTGTTAGTGTGTTATTAACTACCTGCTAAACCTTTTTGGATTTGTTGTGGAATGATAACAAGAGAAAAACAGATCTGCTGATAACAATTGAACATATAACACGGGTAACTTGTCAAATGAGGCAAACAATCAGGAGCACGTGCTGTTTTACTTTTAGCTAATTTTAGAGTCAATACAAAAAAGATAACCTGAGATTTGATAATATAGTTGTTGGCATTTTGCTTTTAAAAACAGAATAATTGTCTACCTGCCGGATAATGGGCCCTCCTCCTCAACGATTGTAATGTTCATGTGAGATTTTATAACTTTTGGTTTAGTTGAAAAACGCCACTTGCATATATTATATTCACAGATGTTAAAAATTTCAGTTGTAAGGCGGAGCTTATCAATTTTAAAAATTACTGTCAATCAAGGATAAAAAGGTATGCAGTAATCGCATGGGGTTCATGAAACTAAAAAACATGTTCACGCGTGTTAACAAAATTTTGCTTAGTTTGGAAAACCGGCTGAAACTTTGAAAACACAAGTGAAATTATTTTTTTATTTCAAAAGCTCCATGAAATTATTTTATCTTCACTTCAGGTTGGACTTTTAAAGCTTTTGTTGTTTTATTTGCAGCAAGTGTATTATTTCGGGGTTTGTTTTCGAGATTGTGTTTGAATTTCCCTTCACTGTTGTCATAGAAGCAGCCGTATTTGATTGGTTTGTTGACTTTCTATTGTTTCTTATCCAATCAGATTTTGGAAATTGGGTATGTAATTGCATAGAATTACTCAGTTTTAAACAGAATTACACTTCTTTTGCACAGAATCACAAAATAACTGCACTGCTCTTAACCAATAGGCGTCCAGTAATTTTTTCATGTATAAAATTAGCAAAGTATTTTTGCCCACTCTGCCATTATATATTAGAAACATCAACTGTAAAGTTGAGATGTTCAATTATTTTATTGTCAATCAAGTCGTGAATTAAACTTATTATCATTCAGTTCAAAAATTCTCTTCTTTTGATTGGTTAAGTGACCATTGCGTCGCCTGCAAATAACTGTCTGCAAATAATGGTTTGTTCATGCGCACTATTTCGCACTGCGTGTTTGCTGCAAATAATGCTGTACTCATGCGCAGTCAATGACTCTGTGGATCCGTTAACTTGCATAACATTTGAACGTGGCGATGGTAGAGGCTCGCTTTCAAGAGTTTTCCGAAGAAGACCCTGCAAATTTAATTGAAGAAAAAACAGCGAAAACAAAAAGGTGAATGATTAAACAATTATTGAACTCTGTTGTCACAAAATATCGTGCTTTTGTCAGTGTCTCGCAAATTACTTATTTGCCTTTGCCTTCGGCATCGGCAAATAATCGATTGTTCGTCACTGACATTCACGATTATTTGCTCAATCTCGTCCAATGAGTGTTAAATGGTGATGATGGAGAATCGCTTTCAGACTGACAGTATCTTGGTATAGATGGTAGGTCGTCAACAAAAACAGTAAATAGCAGAGGGCCAAGTATGGATCCTTCAGGAACTCCAAAGTCCAATGGACGCGCCTTAGAGATTGTGTCTTCTTTTTTCTGACTGCGGTCTATCAGGTAACTCTTGAACCATGCACTTGTGTGCCGAGGAAAAATTTTCAATTTTCTTTATTTTGGACAACAAGAGTTCATGTTAAATACTGTCAAATGCTTTTGACATATCAAGCAGGACTACTAGGGATACTTTCTTTTCGTCCATATTTTATAGGAACTGTGAAGTGAAGGAAGACGGTTTCGGTAGAATGAAGTTGCCGGTTGCCACTTTGCCGCTTTGCAATTTTACTGTTACAGCTCAAGTAATTTACAAATTGTTTGTGCGCTAGGTTTTCGCAGACCTTAGACTGGATTGGCAACAGAGACATCGGACGAGTGTTTAAAAATTGGGATCGTCAAAGTCAATGGATTTTAAAATGGGAGATACATCTGAGATTTTCCAAGCTCTGGGGAACGTTCATGCGGCAAAAGAGTTGTTGAATATGTTTGTTAGAATCGGAAGCGTCGCTGCCAGACTGTATTTGAGGATTTTAGCACTTATTTTGTCTATTTCAGGAGCCTTTTTAGAAGGTCGCGCTTTAATTTTTCAACTTCTGCCTCGGTTACTAACCGGAAATTGAAAGTCGCTTCATCACTCTTTCGTGCTGAGAAGAAGAACTACAGTGGTCAAAGTTGTGCTGTTGAGCTAACAGTTTTGTTTTATTTGTTGTGGCTTTATAATTACCTACAGAAGTCTAAAATTCATTAAATTTGTTTGCAAGGGTTGCAGGATCTTCGGTAAGTTTTTACTATATGTTTTCTTCCTTGGAAAGCAACGGTTTTCCATATTGAGTTCGAGTTTCCATTACTATTTTGAAGTTCCGAGCGAACATATGTACTTTCTCTGCAGTCGGATTTCGCGCTTGACTTGCAGTCAAAAGAACTGTAGGCATTCCAAAGTAGGCAATCTTTTGTCTTCCTTGCACCTTTATACCAATTATTTCTGGATTTCATAACCCTGCCGAATCTCTAAGAGAGTATCGACAAAGCTTATTTGTGGTTAAAATTACATCAGTTAGTGTCTGGGAGGTTCGGCAACTCTATAGTAGGTGTCTCGACAAGTTGAGGTTGGTTAAAAGATGAGCAGAGATCGTTTTAGTCCTGACAGCTAAGGCAGTTTCCGAGGAGGTTACGATTCAAATCACCAAGTAATATTACATTCAGTCCGGGCGATAGAAGCGAAAGATCCAAAGAGGTTTCTGTTAGATTCTCTAGGAAACTAATCGGCGTGTTCGGAGGTCTGTAGACGGTACATAATAAAAATGATTTGCAGGTTTTGTATTGTACTTTCAGCCATAACTGTTGGAAGTTGTGCTCGGAGATGGATGTGGCAACCATTGATACTTTGTAACAGTCCGGCTTAAGTGTGTACGCAAATACCTCCACCAGTTTTCTGTATGCCAAGGTCGTGTCGATATATAGCAAATACAGGAACTTGAAAATCAGTATCGCTGATTGGCGGATCCAGCCAGGTCTCGAAAATGGTGAATATCTCAAAGTCGTTGGCAGTGATCGTATCGCTGACAAGATGGAAATTTTCCCGTGATCGTAGGGAACGCGATCGCGATGGCGATTTTTGTGTTAAATTTCTTTCTGGAAAGTTTTGCGTTTTTCTTGCATTATCTCTTGTTGTCTCATTGCCAGTGAGAGGATGCAGAGTTCATGGTGAAGTACGATACTCTTACGAATGTGCGAAGTTTCGGTGCTCGGAAGATTTACTTGAAATCTAAATACAAACGAACGGGTTTCAGATACAAGAAAGTTGTCTGACCAATAATTGCTTGCAGAAAAAGTGCAAAAACAACAGTGATACGCGGAGAGAAAAATTTCATGGCCGCCATGATGAACGACCGCTAAGACCTGGCTTGGCGTGTCTGTGAGTTATCCAACAGATTAAGAAGCAGCAGATGGGGTATTTTGAAAGACCTCGGTTGTGAGCCGCCTATTGCGTAGAAAATGCGAATATTCTATTTTAAATTGCATATACTTAGATATATTTCAGATTTCTTGTAACTGTAATGTTTTCTGCAGTACTCGCCCCTCTCCCAACCCCCCCCCCCCGATTCCTCTTGGAACTCGCACTTTGGCACTTCTTCTTAAGTTTCTCTAACCTACATTTTCTTTGAAGGTTGGCTACGCTCTTGTTTTACGAAATCTTCGTAATATCTTCAGAAAAAGTTTATCCAGTGTGACAGACTCACTAAGCCCGGATGCATGTAATATAACTTCCCAATCACTGGTTGATCTGACACTGGATTAACCCTATTCCGCCTGGGGGGGGGAGGGTTTTGATGCCCGCGCCAACTTCAAATAGCTCGCAGTTGCAAACAATTGAAGATAATCCTTCCATATCGTGGGACTTTTCCTCAAATTTATCTGGCAATTAAGTGATGTGGTGAAATTTATGTTATGGGGTTGGATGTTTCAGCATGTTTTGCTGAAATTTGAAAATCTTGCTTTATTTTTAGATTTAATCAGATTGTGATGCTTGGGAACGAGTATTTTGATAACCTTGAACACTATTGTTTTGAGAAATATGATATCTCAGACTGATTTCAGTCGATATGTGACGTCATC
>JAOBYE010574189.1:0-12537 GCA_025403585.1 Parazoanthus swiftii
AAGACAAGACAAGACAAGACAAGACAAGACAAGACAAGACAAGACAAGACAAGACAAGACAAGACAAGACAAGACAAAACAAAACAAAACAAAATGACAAAACACTACACAAGACAAAACAAACGGTATTTGACAGGATCAGTATTTATAGGTCTTCGTAAAGCATTCGACGCAGTGAAGCATTAACTACTACTTGACAAGTTATGTTCTTATGGAATAGAGGGCAATGAACTGAGCTGGTTTCAAGACTACCTACATGCAAAACCGAAGTCAAGTTGTAGTCTTTCAAAATACATCTTCAGAGCCTAGTGAAATATCTCCTGGTGTGCGACAAGGATCGATACCAGCTAGAGCCTCTTCTGTTCGTTCTGTTCATTAATGACTTGCCTGATGTACTTTTAAGTTAAAACTATTGCCAAATATTAATGTACGTTGATGATACTGGCATATTCTTATCGGAGAGAGACCCAACAACGGACTTTAAACTGACTTTGATTAAATGGAGATCTGTTCCGTATTTATGAGTGGACCCTACAAAACCTATTGTCTATTGACAAGCGTAAAACGTAAAGTATTTAGGATTAGTTTTAGCAGTTTTAGACGATAGTCTCACATGGAAGCCTCATGTTAACCAAAAAGAGTGGGAATGTTAGGTAGGCTGAGAATCTAACAACTCATGCTGCTAACTTACTCTACAAGTCATTGAAAATGCCAGTGCTGGACTATTGCGACAGTGTTTAGACCTGTTGTAACAAAGGAGAGAGCGATCGCCTTGAACGCTTGCAAAGGCGAGCTGCTAGAATTGTAGCAAAAGCAGATTCAAGTGACACCGCACTGCAACAACTAAAATGGGATACGCTTGAATGCCGCTGAAATAAACACGTTTTTAAAATAGTAAAGAATGCATTAATAATCGTGTCCCACAGTTTTTACAAGGTTGTTTTAGATACAACAAAGAAATAGTAAAAAGAGAAACAGGGCAGAGTAATTTGTTGCATACCTACCTAAGTGAACTTTGAATCGGCTAAGAAGTCTTATTGTTGTCATGGAGCGAAAGTTTTTAATAAGCTACTTAAATTGAACTGTTGATAGTTTCAATTGAAGCAAAATCTTTGTAAATAGCTAGTTTTATCTAATAAATTGTTGTAAATAGCTAGTTTTATTTTTATTAAATTTTCTTGTTTAATCAGGGCTCCCATTGATAACACTTTCAATATTTGAAACTTAAGGGACAACTAAGACAAGACAAAACAAAACAAGACAAAACAAGACAAAACAAGACAAGACAAGACAAGACAAGACAAGACAACTAAAAATGCAACACTACTCTCATTCACACAGCATCAAACTCCTTTTAAGTTTAAGTTATTTTAATTTAAATCTACGTAAAAATAATGTTTGTGAAGAAAAGTACTTTTTCTTACCTGAACTTCCCCTCTGACAGAGTTGATATGAATCAGAGTTGCAAGGAAGAAACACAAAACAAATGTGGACATCTGGAAGGTAAAATGATAAGAAAAGTGCTGAGACAAAAGTAACTCAAACATTGAGGTTCCAGGGACTCTCCTTTGTTATAAAAGAGAAACCCCTGGGTACGAGTTTGACTGGAACCGTGTACACATACAGCTTTTTAACCGTAAATTTAGTTACTAGGAGGATTTTTTGTGGAATTGCTTTTACTCCCAGTTAATTGGCGATTACAGAAGGAAAACCTTTTCCCATTTATACTCAAACGCCATTGGGAAAACTTTGGAATTGTTCAGCATTGCATGTTGAGGTTTTCAAACGTCGATTTTCATTGTTTTTACTAAGTGCAATGGTTTCGCACTTTCCATAGAAACACTGCATTTATCTAACATTTTCCAAAAGCTCTTTTAGTTTTTTGGGCAATATACTTTCAAAGGAAAGGGTCTGTGACTGTCTAGTCACAAGAAAGACCAATCACAGTGTTGTTTGTCCTTGCGGTAGCAGGCCATTGTCTCGTGCTGTGTTGATAGTGTTAAGATTAGTCCAGTTCTGGTCCCTTTTTTTCTTCGCTCTTCGCTGCGCTCCGGGGGACTGGGCCCAACGCGGGAAAAAATGGGTCCAGCATTTATTGCATGCGCATGCGCCAGCAAATTCTACGAAAATTTTGCGAATGACCTTCGTTGACCTTCAAAACAGAACGTTCCGCGGAAGTTTCGTGTTTACCTCAGCGGATTTTCTGTTTTCTCGGATCTGTGGTGTATGCCGTCGCTCAATGTACATTTGGATTCAATTTTCCCTGCTAATAGTTTTTGTCGAACTACCAGTTTTATTTTCAGAACCCTTCACATCAGACTGAGTGAAAAGAGTACTTTTGGTTTAATAAAACGTTCCTGGAGTACACCAATGTATGTGGCATTTGATTATAATTTAATAGTTGTAAATAAATATAGCGTGTGATCCTTCAAATCCTTAAATTTCAAAGTGCTTGAGCTGTGCTTCCATTCAAATTATGTTCAGCCAAACAAGAACGCTAAATACAATTTATTTGCGAGTTGAAAAAATGAACACAATAGACGACTTGCCAGTTGGAAGACTGAATCAACTATAATTTAGGAACGAGTTGACGGTAAGTTTTGTAAACAAACCGAATATAACTTGGGATCTGACAGAATACGTTGAAAAATAGAAACGAGTCGACGGTATAGTAAACAAGCCGAATAATTCAAATGGAACGTGTTGAATGTATTACAAACAAACCGAATAATTTATGGATCCCGCCGCTGCCGACAAAACGTTCGAGTTGAAGCGGGTGTGTTCAAAACAGAAAATCTATTTAAGGTATCAACAGATTTGTAGTTAACGTACATGCAAGTGAATTTAGCATTTCTAATGTTGCCATGAAGTTCAAAAACTCTGTATGACATATACGATAAACATATTTGCTACTAATCAATCAGTTAAGTGTTTTACTGGTTTTGAAAGAAGTATTCGGGAGCATTTATATGACAAATTCATTTCAAGAAAGTTGGGTTAAGAATACAATTTTAACTCTAAAAGTTCGGTAAGTTATCTCGTCCGAATGTTCTTCCGTGTTATCTAATTTTCATGTTTCGTCTCTTTCGTATATTTATGGGCAGTTGTAATGTTTTGTTCTCAAGGGAAAGAAGGTTTCACTTAAAAACTATAAATCTTCGTACAGGCTGAGGTTATGAGCTACTTTTTATGTTCGAAGCTTGTTGATATGAAAAGACAAAAGTTAATGCTTTTTCTGTGCTCAATGAAAGTTACAATATTATGCTGTCGGAATCGATCGAAACGTTCCGAACTTATTATAAGTTTGAATTCAAGCAAGTTTCAGCTGTCGCGTCAAGAAAATATCAACTATTTTGGCCAGGTTCACACGCCATACTTACAAGTTTCTGCCTTATTTTGACGCTGTAGTTTTGAATAGCAGTGCTACTGTGCCTGCATTCATTTGTGTTGAGGATTCATAAATTTTACAACAGCAATGGTAAATCAAAGCAAGGACATGTCGCGCTTTCACTTATTACTGCATCTTTATTTACAAGCAGCACCAGTTTCCATAAGCTGAGCTTATGGTGAGTTGTGGTGTAAGCAGACCTCGTAGAAGGCGGAATCAACATTTTTGTTCAAACAACACGAGTCCAGGATGGTGGCATACATCTCTGCAGCACAGCAGTGGTGTTTACGGCAAACTTTACAGCAAACTTTTCAGCAAATTTTAACTTTGGTGCCAAAACGGAACGTCACAGTTGATAGGAGGTCCTAATGGGCGGTTGTCTTGAATCAGATTGCTCAAAAACACAGCGTTATGAAGAACACAAAATTGGCACGACCGTCTGTCATTAGGTTCCAGTCCCATAATGATAGTTAATGTGGGGTAATGATAGTTAAAGATGAATACTAATAGTTAATGATAGGCAATGATAATTAAAGATGAGTAATGAGTGTTAATGATTGGTAAGAATACTTAATGGTGGGTAATTATAGTAAATAAATGTTAATAAACGTTTCTCACATCAGATAGTTTTGACCGCGACTCGGTGTTCTTTTTATTCTAGCCGGAAATCCAGCCTTAAATTGCTTTTCAAATTCCATACAGTATTTGCTTTAATAACTATGAACTTTGTGTCCATTGGCATTGATTAAAAAATAGCAACACATGTTATTAATAAGAAGCGCCAGGCCTGAAGCTGGTGTTGTACTCATAGCTAAACACTGGGTTGATAGAAACGAGAAAAGCCAAACAAAGTCTAACGAATGCGGCGTCGAAAGATTCATGTTATATGACTGGTGATGATCTAATTCCAGTAGCATTTTATCAGGTTAGATCGGCTAAAGAATGACTTTAACTAATTGAAACTAAGATCTACTAATAAACATTTGTAGTTGATTTCATTTAAAACAAATTGCAACGGACAATAAAATGTTAAAACGTTACGATACTTAGCTTATATTTCACTTTCCATATAAAGCAAAGATTGGAGTTGAAAATGGATGTTTTTACGGACCTCCGCCAGAATTTTGACCTGAGTTTGTTCTAAACTTTCTCTTAAATTTGAACAATGTTATGATAAAGTTCGTTTTTGGGAAAAAAGGCGTGTAGTGCTGGGCTATCATTTATAACGATAAAAGCTCAGGATTTTACTAATTTTTAGTCATACTTTTTAAAAGGTTGTGTTTTGGAGACAATTAATGACTTTAACACCCTTCGTCACTCAGATTTTTTTAAAAATGAGTTAATAGTTAATGAAATTTAAATCTTTTGAATATGATCAATAAAGTTCAATATAATATGACTTGGGTTTTTCCAAAGAAAAAAATCTTCCCAGAATTGATTACCATCAAGAAAGCCCTAAAACAGTTTTGCGAGCCATGGAAAATCCAAAAGTGTATTTTAACAGCCGTACGCAAATGAGAATCATACTGTGTTAAAATTACACTAAGCTTCACTCCTGGTATTTGTTCAAGTGTTATTTTCGAGTTGACTCAAAACCTTTTGAAGATAGCCGCAAGCTCTCCAAAAAATTGTTTTGAGATTCCATTTGGTCAAAATGTGTGTTGAATATGTATCAATAATTTTCATGCTTTTCAAAAACTGATTTTTCACTATTTGAATGAAAGTTTTTGCTGGCGACGTATAGAGTTCAAACAACAACTTGATCTGAGCACTCCTAAATTTCGCACCTTTTAGAAAGCATTTTTTAAATGAAAGATTTTGGCACTCCTAAATTTCACACCTTTAAGAAAGATGTTTTTCACTATTTAAGTGCAAGATTTTGTTGTACACAGTTAAAAAACAAGCTGATCTAGGCACTCCTAAATTTCACACTTTTTGGAAAGTAGTTTTTCACTATTTAAATGCAAGATTTTGCTGTACACAGGCACTCCTAAATGCACAAACCACATCGACTAGTCATCACGAATTTCTTAGAGAAAATATAAGATGCTGTAGTGGGTGATACTGGCTCTTTGTGAAGTAAATTGTTTATAAATGTTTTTGAACACAACATAAAATAACATGTAAACATCTGTTGTCAATGTATTAACTGACCTTATTGTTTGGCCTCACGCTCTTGGCAGATCTTGACACAACGTATACTAACAGATGAGCTCTGGTCGGTACCGTTTACACAAGTGAGGAGATACGAAAATGGAGCAATTTTTATGTGCAAAAGACACCTTAATTAAATAGTCAAATGAACAATTTGTTACGTTTAGGAGGGTAGGGTGGAAGAAATGTTCTAACACCACTGCGCCCCCCTCCCCCGCCAAAAATGTGGCAATTTGCATTAAAGCAAGACCAGAAACAACAGACTTCGCCTTCAATTTAAATAGAATAAAACTATATTTTAATTTTTTTCCAACAGAGATAAGAAGGCATAAGAGTTTGTCACTTTTCTTTGCTTTTTCTTCACCTCATCTTCACCAGTAGCATTCTTTGGCATCCGACAGTCACTGTGGGAGTCCTAATCAAAAATTTTTAGGTCCATTTATTAAAAAGTAAAAAGCACATGTTATTAATAAGAAGTGTCGGTGCTGGTGCTTTATTGACAGCATAACACTCAGTTGATATAATGTAGAAAAGCAGAACAAAGTCAAACAAGCGCGGCGCCGGAAAATTCTTATTATATGATTTAAGATGACTGGTTGGTCGAGGAATGATTACGACTAATTTCAACTAAAGCTTTTTCCGATATGTTTGAAGAAGACAGGTTAATTGCTGCTGCACGCATTTTGATTCAGACCAATTTAACTTCAACTGCCAATCAACAGTTTTTCTTTAAAACGGAACCACCACTCATTGGAGGTCCCCACCAGGTTTTGCAGTAAACGCTTCCTTTTCAGTAGCTGGATTCGCATTCCGATAGCAAAAGAGGCGGATCCGGAATTCTATCTACTGGTTTCAGAATAGGATGAGAACAATTTGTAATTATATACAAGGTTAAAGCTTTGTCTATTAAAGGCTGAGTGGAATGCTACCCTTTCCCCTACACCTCTCCCTTCTTGTCCTTCGTTGTTCTGACCAAACTCTCGTATCAATAGCATCTTAGAACTAAAGTAACATGAAGTGTGTACGTCTATTGTTGAGTCAAAACGGCGGTTGGAGAAAAATTAGCATTGTTGCATTATTTTCAATGTATAAAAAGAAGAGGATGGTGTCTTCTTCAACTTGGCTTGTTGGATACAAAATCTGCTATAAAACCCATGTATTGCAAGAGAAGTGAAACTTCTCTTCAAGGCCCACCAAGAACTTAAACAAGTTTACAAATAACTGTTTTATTTTAAGGATACTTCGGCAGACTTGGAAAATAAAACTACTTTTCAAACCCAAAACCAAAAACGTTCATCCATCAAAAAACGTTTACGAGAGGTGCGAAATATATTCTTGGTTTTCATGTGACATAACAGCCGCCATGTTGGTGATCTTTTACAAAGGGGAACTTTGTAATTAGTTTTTTTTGTAAGGAACACCAGCATGGCCACCGGCCGGAACTGAGTGAAAACCAGTAATTGGCTAAACAAAAGGCAATCTAACAGCACGCATGGGCAAGCATAAAGATGCTTTGAAAGATTTGAACGAGTGAAACCCTTAAGCAACTCAACAAACAGAGATTATCTATTGGACAGCAAACAATAGAAGAACAGAAAAAACCCTCGAGGCTCTATTAACTGCTGTTCGCAAACCAAGTTTTAGACAAACAAACAAGTCACTCAGTGTTCTTGTTCTCTGTTGGAATTACCTGTAACACAAAACGCGAAGCAATTAAGCGTTCTCTTCATTCCTTGATGATGGTTTTTAAACGAAATTGTTCGGAACTAATACTTTCTAAGGTTCTTAAAAACTTTTAGCCTCACTCCAATTTATAGGTCTGTTTTGCTTAGCATTATCAAAGATGTTAATAACAAGCACCAGGACTGAGCTTAACACTGCGTTGATAGAAACCAGAAAAACAGAAAAAAGTTAATCGAGTGCGGAGTTGGAAGGATCTTGTTTTATAATTCATGTAATGGCCGGTGGCTAACAAATTATAGTGGCCTAATCTAAGTTTAGATAGCTTGAATGGCTAATCAGTTCAAATTAGTTTTCTTCCAGTTGGCTTATAGTTGATTAATTACCGCTGCTTTGATTAAAAACAACTTGTGCGTGCCAAAACAACCGTTTTTCATTACAACATAACCGCTACTCAATGAATGGTGCCAAATCGCCATCGCCGTTGCAATGTATGGGATTCGGTTCTTTTTGTTGTCTGGATTCGCATTCCGCTGATAAAAGAGGCGAGATGCAAGATTTTATCTACGAGTGGAACACGGGATGAGACTAACTATTAACAGGATTAATAAGAATAATGGCGGGATTAACGAATAAAACTAATCGGAATGGCGGGGATCATCCTAAATAGAGAAACATATTCAGAACGATTCTTGGCCTTCACAAGTTGAGGATAATTTAGATAGAAGGGAACAGTAAACCGAGATAAATCTCTTAAATTCTGAGTGGAGTGCTACCCTCCCCTCCCCCCTGAAGCTGGAGTCCTTCGTTGTTTTGATTTAAACTCTCACGTCAATAGCAGACAAATAAAGAGCTTGGCTGGTTTGGGAAGGATAAAGCATTTGGTGCAAGCGCTTTTCCTCGCGAACTTGTTAGTTGTGTCCATATATAACGGACACCTACACCGAATGTATTTTTCCGATAACAAACCTTTACTAACAAGAAGTGTGAATGTCCAGTCAAATATTGCTTGAACAAAATGTGAAAAAAATAAATAATTTTCACCGACTCCTACTCGCTAATCGCCACAAGCACCGGATGTACTAATGGTCTACTTGGCCAGTGACATGATTATCTCTTTTACCTTTGTCTTGTTTTGTGCGTTTTAGCGATAAAAGAGATTGAAATATTGGGAAAGATTCATGTGACGCTGATACGCCGGTCATAGCTTTTTTGTAATGCCCTGCAGAAACGTTTGCATGCTCGTTAGTTCATAACAAACAATGTCTTGATCGACACAGTTCAAAAATTGAGTAGACCCGTTTCACGTCAATTGTTTCGTTCCATTTTTGCCCACCTACAATACTCGCTGCCCTAACTGTCTGTCTTTACTTACCTGTTCACAAGATTAATAATGTCTTATAAATGTCATTTGTCAATATCAAGGATTTACACTAAATACCGAAAAGAGATGAAATAGCTGGTGTTGGAGTTAGTTAAATTAGGGGAAAAAACTTGTGATACATTTAAGCCCCTGAACTGGTATGAACGAAAGCCAGACTCAGAGAATGCCTCTGAATCCGCTCAATGTCATTCCAACTCATTGCTGTTTAAAACGGCCGATAGTGATAACCTTAGTGTTATGGTTAAGATTGGAAAGAGGAAAGTTAGGATTAGCGCGAGGGTTAGTCGGTTTAAACATTTTTTTAGCTTTGAGAACGATTAAAGTAGTAAAAACAATAATAACATTCTGTGAATAACCTTAACAGAAGTAAAAAACATTTTGCTCAAATCGAGAAAGAGAAGCTGTCGATCATTTACACGCACTGAACTCTGGCAAATTTAAGCTGCCGCAAGAAATGCAACCATTTCATTCCAACTCATGACTGATTATAACACCCAATAAAGTTTGGTTTATGGTAACGGTTAAGGTTGGAACTAGGTTTAAGGCTAGGGTTGGCCTGCATGACGCGTTAGAGCGACTCAAGTCAGTAACAATAATAAACAATCTACTGTGAATGTGGGACGGTGGTTTGGAGACGGTTCGACATTGCCCAAATAGAAATAAAGAAACAATGAGAACACGACCTGTTTTACAGGAATTAATACCTGTAAATATCAGCGTCAGATAAATCTTTCTTGTTCTCGGAGTAGCTGCGACTGTATTTTTATCATTATTGGAGGCATACATTTAAAAGGCTTTCATATAAATACAAACGATCCTGTGAATGCAGCTTATTTTATTTATTCTACTTTTAAACATCTTGTGTGACATATTATCTCTCAGTTTCAGTATAATCCGTGATCCACGACCAAACTTGACTCAGTCTCATTTGGGACTGGGGAGGAGAAGAAAGCAGGCATAGTCGACCCAGTCCAGTACTCCATCAACTCGGCCGGGCCCTCGGTGAAGAAAGGCTCCTTTCCATTCTCCACCACTCGCACCAGCTTCTTAACGAGCCAGCTGCGGTTCCATTCTGGGTTAGCCCAGAAAGTCCAGCGGAGCGGATATGTCAGTTTCCGATACAGCTGCTCGTTCAAGATGTGAACTGACGCGTGCACTCCGTCCACGATCACGTGATGGTTCTCGGTCAGCGGATGGCGAGCGGCGCTGTAGTACGTCATCACACCTGAGAAGAAAAAGGTTTAGAGTAACATGTACGTGTAATAGAATACAAAGGAGTAACATGTAAAAATAAAGTGCTAAAATATCATGTAAGAACAGTATCTAAGAGTACTTTGTCAGAGTACCATGTAAGCAACATGCAAGCTAAGAATAGTATCTAAGAGTTACAAGTAAGCAACATGTAAGAATAGTATGTAAGAGTACCGTGTAAGAGAATCATGTACGTATCATGTAAGAACAGTATGTAAGGGTAAAAAGCAAGAGTGACATGCAGGAATTGTATATCGACGGCGCTCTGGTAATTCACACCGACAAGAACTACACTCTAGCTACCACTATAATCTGCCTGTACAATAAAACTCGTGCATGGTTCTTCTCCTCCTCTCGTTGGATTTTCAAAATCTTTATGATGCACTTATAAAACGTATGATTCGAAGTTTAATCTGTTTCATGCTTTTCTGGGCTACTCTTCCGTAGACCATTTATGTTAATAGACTACACAGTGTGCACCAACAAAACTTTTGTGACAGCTTCAAAAAGCGTAACTTTTGCAACCTGCTTACACACCCTGAACTTTTCTAGGAACCAGCCTCCCCTCTTCCATCGCCCACATGACGTCACCCTCTTCTACGTTCATAGCCATGATTGGTTCTTTCAGTGGCGCATGAGCTGTGGACTGGCCCTTCTTGGTGACATACATCAGGTGGCGGTCGCTTATTCCAAGAAACTTGGTCGAGTTGAAACGATCGGTGTACAGAATGCGAAGCATCTGGGAACGAGTGTTCTCGTGCTCATGCGCAATGTAGTAGATCTTGCTGAATGTCTGGTGCCCAGTCTCTTCGTCCACAGACTCGACCATATCTCCGAGGTTCACATCGCATAGGAGTTTCTGTACAACCTTACCGCTGTCGGTCAGTACATTCACGTGGGAGTCCGCTGAGAAGCAAACCCTGCTGGCAACTTTTGCCACCTTTGGAACCTCCTTGGCCACTTTGATGAACTGGCGAGTTGCACTGTTTGCCGTGTTGAGATACCTGCATTGCACAACAATTATATTTGAAGTTGCATAAAAAGGAGTTTTAGCTCACGTTGAAAGTTGTTGTGAAAGTTAATTTGGTGGTGAGGCGATCAATCAGAACAGAACCGGGCATAACCTTAAAAACATTTTAGTCCAAATGACTTCGACCGAGTGAAAGCTTCGGACGAGTCAGCACAAGTTTTGATCTTCCATTCTGTGCCCAAATTTACTAGAAATTGCGTTGGCTGGCTAAACGTACTCCCAAATATTTATCTAACAGGAATTTCCAAAAGGTGTCTGCTGAAAATGCACAAAAATAGGCTCTTTTTCTATTTAATCGTCTTACTTCAAACCGCCGTAAATTTGGTTTGCTTGCTTGGAAATTATTTTTTTAAATAAAAGGACAGAGAATTTTAAGATCTTTCATGTACAAGTAAAACTGTTTTCTATTTTTTTTTACTTTGCTCAAAAGTTTCATTTGAAATGTATGCTATATCGTGGTTTTATTAGCCTTTTCCGGTCACCTCAGTTAATTTCATGTTTTTTAAAACGCGCGGTTTGCACCTTTCGTTTCGGTTCTAAATCGGTTAACAGACACGCCAGCGGCTCTCTGCATTTCGCTGAATTTCAAAATGTCCAGGATACTAAGGAGATTCAAAGGGCTACAAGTTTTATAAGAGCTTAAAAGAGGTCACTTGGGAATTGCGGGCAGATCCAGAAATATAGAGATATAGATGTACCATGATAAATATAAATATTGCAATTCTAGGGTTTTTGAGCTTGGATCAGTTTATATAGAAGTTGCATCAAATTATAAGAAACTCATATTTTCTCACTCTGCCTTGGTTTGATTTGACAAAGATAAAACCGTGCACTCAACCTGGTTGAATCCCGCTTGTTCATGTTGGTGATATAGCCAGCTGCCGCGATTCCCGACAGTTTCACCAGACCAATGATGACGGGGATGAACGGGAGCCAGAAGAAACGCTTCTCAGCACACTCATTGTTGCCAATAGCCGAACAACCAGCCATAAGCATATCCTTCATTTCATCCTGGTCTGCTTTGCTATCCGGAACTTTTTTCATAATCTCTTTCACGATGGCAACAATACAAACCTTAGTGTTAGACCCCCGAGGCATCAAACCTTGATTCCCAATCATTTTTTCTTCGCTACAAGTTAAAATACAGTCTGGTCTCCTTTTGCTACCAGGTCAGCGTAGAATTTAAGGTCTTCGTGGGTGCAGTAGTCGATGTTTTTTTTCTCGCATATCCCAACGTAGGTCTCAAAAAGACCCTCTGCGAATTTCCGCCTTTCTTGTAATGACATCTCACTCAACTTCGGGTCTTTCTTGAGAACGTTATTTTGCCTCTTAAAGTCGAAGTTGTCCACCCTTTGGCCCTTTATACGGTCTACATCTTCTTGAAGCTGGCTTTGGGTTCCCTATTTATACAGTTAAATTAGTACCTGAAAACTTCAATGGCTACGTTTTCTAGTTTGCAATGCAATGCAACGTAACACAACACACCATATCACATCACAACACAACACAACACAACATAGCACAGCAAAGCACAACACAGCACAACACAGCACAACACAACACAACACAACATAGCACAACACAGCACAGCACAGCACAGCACAACACAGCACAGCACAACACAGCACAGCACAACACAGCACAGCACAA
>JAOBYE010574411.1:0-18602 GCA_025403585.1 Parazoanthus swiftii
CTACTACTACTACTACTACTACTACTACTACTACTACTACTACTATTACTACTACTATTACTACTACTACTGCTACTGCCAGTAGTCGCAATAGCAGCAGTTATTTGCAGAAAACACTATATCTATAACTGGAACGAAAACTAAATACAAAATAAGAAATATAGAAAAATAAGAAACTCATAATAAGTCTGATATGTTGATACTAGTGTTTTATTATCCAGTAGTACTAGTAGTAAGGTAGATAAGTTGAACAGCAGCAGCATCAGTAGTAACAGTAGTAGTCGTAGTCGTAGTAGTAGTAGCAGCAGAAGTATACCAAATATTTTCATGCCTTGATTTACAGAATATACATAACCAATTTTTGTACAGTATTAGTACATACTAAACCAATTCCAAAACTGTGACTGCTTTTTTCATAAAATATTTTTAACATTTAAGTCGATCCTTTAGTTTGTTGCGAAATTCAGTCTTCATTGAATTATCTGTTGAAAACAGGTTCGAGTTTCATTAAATTTCTTATCACTCAGCAACTTGATTCCATTGTGAGTAACTACTGCCGGAGCAGCTAAATAGTGAGTAATGACTGTAAGAATAGCTTTCGAAATAACACGTTCTGGGTAACAAAAGCAGCAGACAGAAGCGGCAGCAGTGGTTGTTTTCGTAGCAGAGCAGCAGAAGCAGCTAGTCAATAAACATCGCATAATTTCATTACTTTATATTGATTAACAAATAGAATTACTTGAGTATTGGCACCAAAGCAAGCTTTCATCGCAAAATATTTTTTTTGAAAAAACAACAGTTTTTTTATTCTTCAATTCTTGCAGGATAACCTTTTGCAGAAAAGGAATCAGTTTGAGCAAATCCCAATGACATGTTTACAATAATGAATGTTGGAAAGTTTGAATAATTGCATGCGCCCATTGGTCATGGTCACCTGAGTACATTACTAACAGTAAACATTCACTTTAGTGCGGGTTTTGGATAGTTATAAAACTTGGATATAAACCAGAAGACAAAACTACAAAACACACGTCCTATAAACATTGACTTTGCTCCTCTTAAGGTCCTTGTGGTGTTGCTGAAAAATATTGATCGCAGCGAGTGACATAAACACTACTAGATTACACCATTACGCCATGGTGTCACTAAAATGTATGATTTCGCATTAGCCAAAATTAAGGATTGAAAGGTAGGAGTAAGACATCCGTATGAATCTAAGCTAAAATTCCAACTTTTCACCGTATATAGTTGTTTTCAATTTTGAGTTTCAGATTATTTGGTGCTGCTCACAAAGCTAAAGTCGGTCATGTATTTGAGTGAGTTAAGCGGAGTGTTGAATGAAGACAGTTTTGTTGGTATTCTCATTAAGCAAATATTTCTATTCAGAATGTCTGAAACTATGAAGAATCTTAAAATTACAATACTGCAGCATTCAAAATATCAGAAATTGATGAAATATATACTTAGTAGATTACTGTCAGCAAATCTTCAACACAAATGTATATGTATATATATTTATATTTATGTTGATGTTGTTACTGTAGAATAAAATGACTGGGTTAGTGATGACATTTCAGTGCTGTCCACTAATCTTTCTAATACTTAATGTGAAGACATTAGATAGCACTATATCTCAATTTCATGTTCAGCAAGCCAGATAATTAAGTTGTTTTTGTTGCTTAGTCTCAACTTCCCTACCTTCCATCCTTGCGAAGAGTTATAGTTTTTTCTTTCCCTGAAATACTCTACTTGCTGGACCAAGCAGTTGTATATTTGTGACAGCGTTAATCTTTGTTGTGGAGCTGAGAGGATTGCATTTGTTATCAACTCGGTGTACGTAGGCCCTCCCCAGTTGTTTGGGCGGGCTGAACAACCCTTCTTACAAGCCCAGCGTTGCGTAGAGGAAGTGTAAATCTCTGTGTTTTGCGAGGAAGCTTCATCTAGAACGGCACATGGTCCCACATATGTTGTCAAAGTCTGTACATTGTAAGTTTTCGGTATTAGTGTATTAACCTTCAACAAAGCAATAAAATATACCAACGTTATTTTACTAGTCTGCCTGGCTAGGACGACGCTCTACAATTTAACTTTAATTAAGCTGAATGTCGAAACGATCGGTGTATCACGTCTAGTACAATATATTATATAGAAGACATGCGTCCCTCGAACGTCCATTTGGAATGTACGTTGCATGTTTCTTATGAAGATGAAGCTTTTTTAACATTATGAAGACTGTTATTAACTCAAAAGAATCTTCATTAAGATTAAGAAGGTCATGAACGTAAATAGGATTACGAGGAAGAACTGAGGAGAAGAAATTTAATTGCGATGTTTACTGTATGGATCTGATCTTGAAAGAACCTATACTCACATGGTGTTGTTGTTCGCTTGTAGCTGGAACCTCTATAGGTAGGACATTACCTTCAGAATCCACGAAACACCTAATTTCAGTTTCCAGGTTATTTTTATTGTCAAGCGAAGAAGCCAGCATGTCCATTTTGGTTACTGTGTGTCCGCTTTGGGGTATAGTTTCGTTTGGAGATTGCATGTCGTATCAATGTTGTAAATAAACGTTCTTCAGGTCGTTGATTTTACTTCCACCACACTGGAAGCACAATATGCTTGAAACTCAAAGACTGCAAGAGCACACACACAAATTAAAAATCATTTTGTATCAATTTTCTGCATGTGAGTGGGATTAAGCTGTTCGCGTAAATGAGTTGCTAGGTGACGGTTATGCGAGATTTGCATTAACAAGAGCACCCACGAGGAAAACGCCAACCCAGCGAAAGGGCCTTCTTATTGACCCAAGAAGCAATATTGCTTGAGCATCAAGAAAGGCTATTTATACTATAGGCTTTCTTCGCTTCGTTATGTGGAACAGTTTAATTTTTGTGACATTTTGAAATTAAAAAGTCTAAACATTTTATAAGTTTATGCTACAGATGAAACATTTTCATGAATTGTTACTCTAAAAGCAGACTTAATACAGGAACTTAGTGGGAACTTGAACATTTTACAATTAACATTTATACGGAAAAAGAAAAGTTAGGATTTGATTGTTTGTTGTACTGACTCAACCTGTGGAAATGTTGTATAATTTTTCAATTTTAATACTTTGCAAATAGTTTTAGCAACTTGTTTTCTCGAGATCATACAATGATGTGTATTGACGAAATTCCTGTAAGTCTTCTTTTGATCCTTACATTTTGAGCTCAAAGCAAAGCCAAAGATGTCTCCGCCAAGTGCACAATGCAACTTGAGTTCCTATCACGCCACATTAGTAAGTTCCGCTGTGTCTATTTTACTATATTTAGAACATGCAATTAAGATGCATTTACATATAGTTTCAAAACAAAATTTAAAAATGAAAAGTAAAGAAACTTTTATAACAGTAACATTTTTCGTGGTAAGCATTTATTTTCGTAGTTGTCATTTAAAAAATACTGCCAGCGAAAGCAAATCTCTAACATCATTGCACATTCAAGGCGGGACCTACTGAACATGTGTTTACTTTCTTGTACGCTAAAAGGTTTTCTAGAAGGATGTATTTGTTATAGTTAATTGCACCTTAGTACAGCATGCTATGACCAAATCAGTTGTTTACAATGATTAACATGTGTGGACGTGACGTTTTTATCTCATCTAATAACGGTTCTTGAAATTCAATGCAGAGGGGCTGGTTTCGTACTGGGTCCGTCGCGACTGTTGCTTTGTTGCTGTGAAAATGGGTTGTCAACAGAAGTCTAAAATTAGTCTATGAATAGGAGAATAGACGCCGACTATCAACAAAGGCGAGTCCAAATATCACTTGCTTCTCGTGTTTTTGTTTTTTTCTGACTACACTGGGTGTAGAATTCTAAATTTATCAAATAAATCAGTTCCGTTTGGTTTTCACGACAGCAAAATTACTTTCTCTTTGTTCAGTTCATGACAAATTTTCATTTAAGATGGTGTTTTTGGTGAGTAAGTTTTTATATTTTCTTTCAAACCCAACTCAAAAAGAAAAAGGCAACGGTTCACTTCTTTCGAATGAATACACCGGCTGTGCTCTGCAAACTTTTAAAGATGACATTAAACAAAAAAAAGTACACACCAAGTTAGTTTACACAAACAGCAATCATGCAACAACAAAATTCCTTCACGAAGTCAGATATATTTAGCCTCGAGCAATATAGATAAATGGTATGGCTTCATTGCATTTTGCCACTCAAAGAAACATATTTGTTCTTTCGCAGATCACTCAACCGCATGCAATATCTTATGAACTTGATTGTGAATCACTGTGCAATTTACGATGTTGCGTGGTTTGCATTAAGAACAGTCTCGATCTCATTGGATTGTTTGTAGTCTCCTTAAAATAAATGATTGTCCTTTGAACCTTAAATAACGCACCTATTAATGTTCAGCCAGAGGAAAGGCGATGTGAGGAGTTTTAAGTGAATAACTTTGATTAGTTCCATTACAAATATTGGTCAATATTAGTCAATTACCCAAATCAAGCTGCCAAGGGGCTAGGGAGAAAATGCATCACTTCTGCCCCGCTTCATCTCCCCTTACCTTCCAAACATTAAAAGGTGCAAAACCTCCAGAGCTTTTGGTAAGCACAACATCGAGATGTAACTGTGTGATTGCTACTTGTTTTGTAAATAATGTTATAGGGTTACGGTTTCAGTGTGTTATTGCGTGTTAGCATCCAATTGTAATAATAATAATAATAATAATAATAATAATAATAATAATAATAACAATAGTTAATAATATTAATATTAATTTCATTTTGGAATATTTGTTAAAACATATTACATAAAAGTTGGCTGTGGCTCGACAGTTATCACACCTTAGCCTACAGCTCAAGCAAAACTTCCGATCTTATCATTTATACTTATATATTTTATGTACATGTATGAGCATGAGAAAATTGCACTTCAGTTAATAAAAACAACAACTGTTATGCCTATTTAAGGAGGATGTGCATTTTTCTTTCTAGCTAGTCTTAGTCAGGAGTTCTATTGATAGCAGGGATGCTTTCGCTGTGCACCTGAAGGAACTGCCCTGAGATTTTGTATTATGTTTAAGTTAAATAAAGGCGATTATCTATCTATCTATCTATCTATCTATCTATCTATCTATCTATCTATCTATCTATCTATCTATCTATCTAAAAGTGTTCTAGTAATTTTAAAGCAAGTCAAATTGTGAAAAGATGGTGAACATCTAATTGGTTACTGTGTACTTATCCTTTTTTAGTAAAAGCGAAATGAATGTCTATATTTGTATAAAGCAAAAACAAACAAAAACCATATTATTTTGCTGCATGTACAACCGTACATTTCATGGTGATGATCTATTTACGAAACGCTGTTTACTGTATTTTTGTGATTATTATTTTGTGCAAGTGACTGCCATTTCATAAGTCTTTAAACCTTAGTTATTAATATTTTACTACTACAACGTAAAAAACTTAATTAATTTTCAATATGGAAACGTTTTGCAGGTATTTTGCAACAAAACATTAGAGCAGATCGTTTAAACATCAAAAATCGTGTTTTGCTTATGTCTTTCAAAGCGAAGAGAGATTAACTGAACAGCGACAAATTGTAAACAACATTTAACAACAACAGTATATTTCGTATCTTTATACACTTACAAAGAGTAATTAAATAGCTGCTATCAAGAACTTGGGAATTGATAACGGCAGACTCAAGGTAGAAAATATATATTAATCAAGTCTGACGGACTGCCACTAGTTTGTTTAAAACAATTGAAGGATTGGAGTTATGAAAAAAAAATACTTTGATGCTAGTACTGTAAGTAAATCAATATAGACAATACTTTGAAAGGTTCCCAGTAGACTAATGAGTGAGCACGTGTTTATGTTTAATATTTAAGAGCTAATCTTCCACAGTTAATTCCCTTCAACATGGATGTTTAAGTCGATTTGCTTGCAACATATATAGTTCTGACCAAGCTCACACAATTAAAAACCTGAAATAATTACTGCAATTACTACACCTTTACTGATCTAGAAAGCAATGTTTTGACATCTTTTTTAAAATTATTACCTTATTACTGGTAATAATTTTTGTTGTTAGAGTATGAACAAACAGTTGTAACTTCTTATCTTTGTTACATTAATATTTTTCTTGTTTCATTGTTTTTCATGAACTCAGCAGCAGACACTTAGTTTGAGTAACATCAAACACCAATTTAGAAAATTGAACAAAGAATACAATAATATTAAAAGAACGCCAACTTTAGAATTAGCTATAAGCAAGCAAGTTTTAAATCATCTTTTTTCTAAACTCTTCTAACTTTTGTTTAATTTTATTCAGTGGTATTTACAACTTAATAACCCGTTGACAACTAACTATAGATCTGTATAAAACAGCTCCATCGAGTTTCTCGGTGATTATTACTTACAATGAATGCCACTACTTTTCTTGATGAAGTACAAAAGAATATACTTTATTAGTTACCATGGAGCGGGCTTGTTAGAACTATTTAACAAAAATGTGCAAACCTAATTAGAACTGTTCATTAGTTTACTAATGTCTAACTAAAAATTTAGCTGATATCGCACAATCAGAAACAAATATTTTGCGGAAGGTTGAAAGCTCATGATCAGTAAATAAATGTTTTCAATAATTTAAATGAAACTGTTAGGTTTTTCAAATAATTGAGACATATGGGAAATTGTTCTCTAGTAATTGCTAGTTTACATATAAAGTTACAGGTAAACTCACTTAGCTGTTAGGTTAAAAAAGATCAACTCTATTAGGAAACTAAGACTAAAAAAGTAATATGAAAACGTCGAGCAATACTTATGTTACTCACAATCAAAGTAATGATGTATATGAAGATACGCATGATATTTGTGTTATTTTTAAATGATTGTCGTAATGTAAAAAACTACAATTGTAATAAAAATCACAATATTCATCATTAAAATAGCCAATTTTGATACTGATAAGGATAAGTAAAGTAACTGTAAAAGGACTGAGTAGAGCACAAATCAGCTTGTAATTTTACCAATGATAACAAACTCACAAGTATGATTACAGACAAAATTCGACGACACAAAATTCTGTTACCAATATGTCTTAAAGATTAACATTTACAAAACAAAATTGATTGGGCTTAAGTAAAACTTTCTGTTTAACACTTAAGAAAAGTTATTACTGAGCTAGAATGGAAAAGTTTCTAATTTGTTATTGAGAGGTGAATTTTGTTGCCTTGGTAACTGATTTGTTGCTTGAAATTGGCTCAGGTTCCAAAAAGCACGATTGTGATTGGTTCATTCAGGTAGCCATGCAGTAACATGGCATCAGATAACAAAGTCAGTGTGTTCTGACATTTTGATAAACAGGCAAGTTAGTGAGCGGTAGACTGGGTTAACAGATAACCAAACTTGACTTGTATTTTTATAATAAATATAACGATTATAACAAGTACTCTGATCTTAACAACAACTTTATACTGATTACATATACAAGAGTTACATTATCGATTACTAATCAATAACATCAACACAAGTACAGTAACTGTTACTATATGAAACAGTTTTAACACCTTTTGCTGTTATAACATTAGTTAGCATAGATAATACTTGGACTTGTTGGGGCCTCGTGATCAATAACGGGTTGTCCTAAACCTTACAACCAATAAACATATTTCCCTACAACACTGTTTACATCAAAATGTAAGCTGAACGTGCACAATTCTCTTAAATCTGTCGTAAAACAATCCAATCACTATATGGAAAAGGGACGGGTAGAGTTCTTTAGAGGTCTCTGGAACAACGGGAAGGTCTAACTTGAAATTCAAGAAAGTTATACTCTCAGGAGTATTGAAGAGCTAAACTGTAAGAGCCAAGTTTCGAACACAACAAGAATGTACAGATGTGCAAGCGGTCATTAACTATGTTGCTTTCTGGTTGTAGCCTTTTTGAAGTAATGAAAACAACACACAGACAAATACACACGTACACAAATGCTGACACACATACGCACAAAATACACACGCAGGTGCACTCAATCATGTATCACCTAGTTAGTGATTACAAGGCATCTTCTTTACAATCATTTTTTTAGAAGAAAAGGTAGAAAAGAGTTATTCGGTTGGTCACTGTCTGAGCTGTCTAAGAAAAACAATTGTCGGTCAACATATTAAATGGCTAGTCAGAAGTCTCAGTTCGTTATACTTTTATCCCTACTTTCTGTTGGTATTATTTCTGGTTATTTTAGCCAGTGTATTATGAATTATCAATGCGCTGTCATTTTTTCTGTGTTCGTGTTTCAGATTTATATATTTGCCACACATGTATAAATACATTAATTTACAATAAATAACTTATCCAAATAGAAAGCGATTAGTGTGGCGAGAAGGACCGTGGAAAACCAGAATAGCGTATTTGACATATGACTTTTTTTTGACATTTTATTTTTTCCGCCATATGTTAACAAGATGATGTAAAATTTTTAGAAAAAGGTTTTTTGACAATAAACAAATTAATGAGTAAAAGTTATAACACATACATTAAATTACAATATACATGCTATAGAAAAAAAAAGTTATGCAAAATATGCTTATGCAGGACAGCCTTTCTTATCCAGTTTAAATCACGAAACGTTGTATTAGTCATGGCTATTATAATTATCGTATTTAATATATACAAAAAAAACATGGCTCCAACGTGACTCTTTTACTGACGTCGTAAAAAGCGGAGCCTTTATCCACGGAAAGCGATTTCCAATATCACAAGTATTAGACGAAACAATCTGCGCCAGGTGGATTTAGTTTAACTCGACTGACTTCAACTTTTATAAGAACTTTGAAAATGTTGGTAAAATTTTGTCTGCTGAATTCAAACGTGATGAGCACAAAAAACCTGATCTAGAGTTTACATGGCGAAGTCTGTTTACACAAAGTTATAATACGTTGATCGGCCTCAATGCTGAACAGTTACAACTGGAGTTTAACAAAGTGGCTTATAGAGGAAAGCCCTTTTCATCCAGTTTAAATCATAAAAACTTAATTAGTCATGGCCTATTGTACTTATAGCATTTAATATAAATAAAAAACATGCAAAATACACAAACTGACAAAAAATAAATAAACTAAATCATGACAAAAGAGAAGTGAGCGTTACTCAGCAATCAAGAAGAGAAGACTTTAAGCTTCTGAAAAATGTTGAGAAGGTTTTGGCAGAAACAAGCCATCAAAACTTCGTGGGAGCATTTGGTTTTTAAAATGAAACATTATTTTATCCATTTTCTGGAGCATAATCAAACGATTAAGATTGTTGGATATTTGGATCCCCAAACAAAGAATAGTGAAAAGGGATAAATTAATGAATAATAAAGAACCAAGATAGAGCCAGTTGAGAGGTAGAAACTTGCTTTGTACATTATCCCTACTGATTTGGAAATCGTCTTTCTATGTTAGAAATATGGGGAATCCATGTCAAGAAATACAGTTTCAGTCACCCTAGTGAAGACATGATTGCTTAGGAATACCTTAATATATTATGTTTACCTTTTTTGCCTAGGTTAGTTCAAGGTCATAAGATTAGATTTCATATCCTATTACATGTAGCTGACAATCAATCTATTAATTTTTCTAGTTCACTGTTTACAACCATAGATAAAAAACCATTTCCTTGTGAGAGAAAACAATAGTTGTATCATATGCAAATAACAATAGATTTAAGGTGTTTGATACGTTACAAAGATCATTTAAATAAGTAAGGAGTTATCTTGTTGCCGAGTAGCGCATGCCTTGCCTATTCAACTGATTCAATGGGTTTATTTTCCACATAAAGTTACAAGTTTTCCAGTATCAGTTGTGATTTATACAGTGAAAGTGCAGGATTTGCAACCATAAGGGGTAGTCAGGCAATCCTGCATCCTTTTTCTTTTTTGGTACACTAATGAGCAAAATAGAGGCTTAAACTGAGAGATTCGAGTCACATTTTGCTTAACATGGTATGAAGTTAGATATAATAGGTATATTAAATAAATATGCAATTGAAATGTTTCGCAGTGTTGTCCAAGATGCTCCGATGTGGGGGTTGGCTCCCAGCAGGCATGACTGTTTTACTGACGTCTTAATTAAAAAATGCGGAAACATCACCCACGGGAAGCGTGTTCCAATATCACAAGTATTATGCGAAACAATGGTTTTAGTTTCAATTTACTATAACTTTTACAAAGTTTTGAAAATGTCAGTAAAGTCTCGTCTGCGCAATTCAAACATGCTGAGCACAAAGGGCATTCTAGATTTAACAAAGTGGAGTCTGTTTACACATAAAATGTTGATCGGCCTCAATGCTGAAAAGCTACAATTACAATTTAACCACATCACAGAATATAATTTTCCTGCCGCTTGTTAATCGTGTGGAACACTGCTGTGATTGGTTTGTAGACGTTAAATGACATCAACCGAACATCAGCTCGACGATCAGAATTAATTTTCATAAGATGCATGTTTTAGTTATAGCAACAAAATCAGTATTAAGATGAAACTATATGACATTAAACTATCCCTTCAGACTAATCAGTAAACCATTGTGAAATCTTATTTTGTTTTTGTTTTGATTATTTCGAAATAACACATGCTACCCGTCCCCAAACGGTGCTTTAGTTTGTTTACCAGTATTTCTGACTATATTTTAAATCTGGATTCTTGTGTCTCTTACCTTGTCCCATGGTGTGGCATTCAACGAATCTAGGCAGATTTCTAAGTTAATCGACGCAAGCTGCAGAAAGAGCGCATAAGTGCGAAAGGAAAGTTGTTTCGAAAGAAAAACAGGAATTGATTTAGTGCGGAGTGTTGAAAATACTTTCTACCTTTGTTGCTTCAATAATAACAATTAGCTGAGGACACGTTTCTTCCGCTAATCAGCGACCATCCGTGACTGTAAAAGTCGACACACGAAGTTGAAAACTACGGAAGAGTTTGTCTTAAAACTTTAGAATGAATTGTTTGATTTATTAAGGAAGCCTGAGTAAAGCGGAAAAGTGTATGTTTAATGGGTTTACGGCTGGATACAGTTGGAATTCCGTGGTCAGCATGAACCGCAGAAACTTTTAATTCTCCAGAAGAAAGGGAGAGGTGACATTGTTGTTGCCATGCAGCATTATTACCCGATTGGATGGTACTGATAGTTGTTGACTTCAGTATTGCAGCGAGTCTGACAATTTGTTAAGAGCACAAATTGATTCAGTTTGCTTTTAGTTACTTGTTTTTTATTTGGTTGACAACTTTGACAAGTAAGACACGGAAGCAGCTGACAAGGGTGTTGAGGAGCCTATGCAAAAGCACTGCCTTTCCATTCCAGCAACTCACTATGAAACCCAGGTAAGAGTTTACTAATGCCTCTGTCATCTCTTCCGGAGACGGTTTGTTAAAACTGTCTATCTTTTTATTGTTTTTGTTTGTTAAAGTTAACGCAGTTTGAATTGCAATTTTATCAAAACCACACAGTTAATATCTAATTGCTGGGACTGAGAAAATGCCGGACTAACCTATTTTATAGCATAAAGAATCCAGTCGTGAGTTTCACATTTTTTTGAAAAACACCGCAACTGCCTGGCATTTAATCGCTCAGGAAATGGGTAGAATTCATTCACCACTTGTTAACCGTCTTACTAGCGATATGTATTTGAACTTTATTAACAACAGTGAGTTGCCAGGCTGGCAAGAAAATGGTCTAAATAACTGATCAATCAAGTATGGTTGTGCATCATCTGTGCATGATATACCAGCAAAGAGCAAATTTAGGCTTTAAACTTTCCGTTACAAAGTAGTACATTACTTGAAAATAGACCATAGAAGTGATTTGTATCTTAATATTTTTCTCTCTTTTCGAGTTTAAAAACAACAACTTAACGTTGAGAAAGCGTAAGACATTTGGTATTTCTTTACAAACATAATTTATCATCCTAAAGAAATGCTTAGAATTAGTGTTAATGATACGTTTTGAAACTAAATGAACAGGAAAGTCTTTCGTGTATTACCCATTAGAACTTCAGTGAGCAATGTTGCTTTTTTAAACATTTTACCATGTTCAATTTATATCATCTAATAAAATATCTACATAATTGAAGGAATAGCAGAAAACGTGTTTCCTTATTTAATTCACTTTGGTGGATCATTGTTTTTGAATCTGTACAACTCAAAATGAAAGTTATCATAAAATACAGTGTCAATCTCCTCGTTTCCGTTCAGAGAAACCTACCTTATAAGGTTTTATTCCGTAATACACGTTGTAAATTACAATGTTTTGTTGGTGACACTTGGTGCAAGCTATGATGCGGATACAGTTAGCTTTTTCGCATAAGTTGTTGATCAGTATATTTGAATCCGTACAACTTAAAACGAAAGTTATCATAAAATACAGTGTCAATCTTCTCGTTTCCGATTAGAGAAACCTACCTTATAAGGTTTTATTCCATAATACACGTTGTAAAGTACAATGATTTATCGGTATACAGTTAACTTTTTTCGCATAAATTGTTGAATATACGTTTTGCTGTGCGGTACTAAAATATAGAAAATGGCAAGCATACGATCGGAAAAGTGAGTTGTTTCGAACATTAAGCCTCACAAGAAATTGAACTTTTTGCCTGTGCATATCTGAAAACAAACCAGAATGCAAACCCATCGAAGGTTCAAAACATTTGATAATAGTATAAGTTTCCAAATAAACTTCTCTCTCTTGAAGGCCACTTGAAGTTTTATTCATTGATTATCAAAAAACCCGAGTTTTTTGGGGGACGTTCTTTCAAGTTTTGTTTAACATAAAAATAATCAAAGTTTTCAGGGTTTTTTTCGTTCATTCCTATTAAGGTGATTGTTGAAGTAATGGAGCAGCGTAAGACGGAAATCATTCAAGTTTAAATAAAGGTAGTGATGAGACATTAGAAGTTTACATGCGCGGAGGAGTCGATCTTGAAAACGCATTTTGAAGACAAACTTTTCTACCTTAATCACAATAGATCATGTGTGCTTACGATATGTTTTCAAAAGAAGGACCTTTACTTAAATTTGAAGACTTAGTGTTCAGGAAGAGTAAGACATTTTAAACACAGTTTAGCATCATGGAGAAATACTTTGAAACTCGTATGCATAGATGAGTCAAACTTGAAATGCGTTTTAAAGACATAACTTTCAAACCTTTTTTGGTATAGGTTAAGTGCGCTCACAATATTCTGTTAATCGAAGGGTCTCTAAGTTTGAACTAAGTGAAGGATCGAAGCATAACTGCAATGTTCAAAACGGCTATTGATAGAGTTATGATCTTATGAGTTAATTAAAGGGAAGCACATGTCGACACCATTAGTGTCGATCATAGAGGAAATATCTTTCAGTGCACTAAATCTCTCTATACCTTCAACTACGCGGCCAGGTTCTAAAACTAATGCTCTTTCCACATTGATAACACACATTTTATAGTGTCAGTCTTAACTAAGGATAGTTCACGGCCTTAAAATCTGTTATCGTTACTTTATGTCGCAAGTGTTGAAGGAAGTTTAAAACAGCAGACTTAAAATGATGACTTTTTGAAAGTTCCAAAAGCAAATTAAAACTCGTGCACTAGTCATAACCAAGATATTTCTTATATCTTAACGTTTTATTTTGGTTCGAGTAGAAGTAATAACTTCACTGTGGTTTGTGCAGCTAGCACGCCATCATTTAGTGTTTTGCCGACACACCAACACCCAAATCAAGCCTTCTTCTACAACTGTTCTTAATTGTTACCAAAAGTTACGATAGTTCCAGTTTCCATTCATTCTTTAGTATTGAAACTGAATGTACCCAATCATTTGCTTTATACTTTGATTTTTACACTAAATTTAAATGAAATGTGCATGTTCATTGCACCTTGTCTTAATATTTTATTACATGCATGGCGCCAGCTCAAAAAGAAACGATAAACATAAAGCTAACCAATGAAAGAACTGCTACACGATAAAAACTCAAACGTTTCCTGGATATTAGACTCTGTTTCATATCAGGTTCAATATGAACTAAGTGTAGTAAGAAGTTTATCTCAAGAGCTCAGGTTGACTAAAGTATGCGTGAGTCAGTTGGTGACAAAATTGAAAAGGCTCGTTCAAGCACATTCGGCTTGAAATATAGGTAGTGGTGAGACATTAGAAGTCTATACACATTAGCGAGTCAGTCTTCGTTTTAAAAATAGTTTTCAACCTTTTTCCAGTATTGATGATTTATGCTCACTGTGCTCTAAACGTCATTTATCGAAACTTATATTTGATTTGAAAAATGTCTGTCTATGGTGGACAAATGTTTATGACCTGAGATCCACTAGTTGAGTTGCTTAGACTGGTTTGCTAACTGGTGCTGCTCGACATTAGCAGTTCACCGCAATAGCGGTTCTGTTTTAATGGGTAACTAACCATTGAGTAAGAGAAATATATTGTCAAATAAAGGATTTCTTTAAGAATAACCAAAAACGTCAAACCCGAACAAGAAATGTTTGAATATGGGACTTGATATAAATGGATTGATGAGAAGGTATCTTAAAGGAGTTCTATTCTTTGTTTTTAAAAATATCGTATGAAGTAGATGTCAGGATGCCAATGAGTCGTGGAATAAATAAATGAAGTGTAGTGCACTAGATCTCCACATATCAATTTAAGTTAGGTGCCGAAATGAATGCTCTGCCATAACATGATATATCCTACAGTCTCAGTTTTAACCAGAAATAGTTCTGGATCTCGGCAGCAGCTGCCTGTTTATGCAGCAAGCATTACAATTTTGCAACATCAAAACTAACAAAACTTCCAAAGCAAACTAAAATGTTTGCTTTAACTTGTGCATTGCTGATAACCAAACTTCTGAAATCTCGACGTTTCAAATAAAGCAAGTTTAAGGAAGTTTTGCTGATATGAGGATCTGCCTTCGGTAATTGCAACTGGTACACCAACCAGAGCCGTATAACCAGACTTACAATTTAAAGGAGGCAAAACGAGTATCTGAGAAATGAGCAAAATATTTTCAAATTGTTATTCAAAAATGAACAAAAATAGCTTTTTTCCGGTTCAAAATGTAGGAGAGGCTTTTTCTTCTTCTGCTTCAAAGCTGGTTACGACCCTGTCAATGTTAGTGTTCAGTTGAAAAGACCACCACACCAAGCTTTGTTCTGCAAATATCAGTGCAACGTTAACTCAAAGATTTTCAGTAGCTTTTCAGTTTCAGTTCTCATTCATTCTTCAGGTTTGAAATTGAGTTTGCCGATCCGATTGCTCTGTAATTTAACTAGGCTTTAATTTTTGATTATTTATATTTACCGCATTCTAGCTTACTGTTTTATAGATTTCTCTTTTAGTCTTATGCAAGAGAAATATACGCTTTAAACTAAACAATACTGAAAGAACTGCTAGAGGACTCGAAATCTAATATTTCAGTGCTGTATATTTGACTTCTTTTTATATCAAGCACAATACGAGATTCTTAAACGTTGTGACACACTGAGTTTACTATTTTAAGAGCTTAAGCTTGTGAAAGTAAGAATTTTCGACAAACTGATCAAAAGGCACTTTTAAGCACATGTTTAAAAACAGGTAGTGGTGAGACAAATGAAGACCGTGTGCAAGAGCGATTCAGTCTTGAAAACTACTTTTAAGATGTAGAATTTAACCTGTTTCAGTATCGGTGGTTTGTGTTAATTCTAAGTTTAACAATTTTTTCCTATAGCCACATTTGTACATCTATCTGTGCGGTGCATGAAGCAACTATGTACGCTTTAAGATCCACTGACTTGCTCAGCGGTTTGGTTTTCAAACAAACCGCTGCTGATCGACATCAACACTTGATTAATACCAATATCAACAGAAACGTTGCATTAAATGTGATGTCAAAAAATGGATTATTTCAAGTATAACTAAAAACGTTAGTTCCGAGCATGAAATGTTGTCTTTAGAAATTTATGGCTGGCTTGTTCACATCTGCAGCTGATATTTTAGTCTTTGTAGAGATATTTAAAGATGGACATGCTTTGAATCACGAAATGAATATAGCACACTACATGCACTATGTGGGTACGTTTAAGATACGGAAGTTAATTCCCTACAGGAATAAGATATTTTGACTATAAAAATAATTCTTGCAAGTACTGAGGTGCTATACAAACAGAGAGACCTATAAAGATCCAAAAGCAAACTAAAGCATTCACTTTGACTTGCGCATTAGCCATGGAGTTCATAAACAAATTGTTATTATCTTGACGTTTTAAATGAAGCGTGTTAGAAAAAGTGGCTGCTTTTGGAGCTTCCAACTGCTGAACTGGTACACAGATTGTATTTAGTGTTCAGGTTGAAATAACCAACAGACCAAGAAATCTTCTACACATATTAATCAAACGATCAGTCAAACAGTTGTAAGCTCGTGTTGCGCTCATGATACAAAGAAAATATACACTCAAAACTAACCAGCAAAAGAACTGCTATACAGGACCTGACGTCCAACGTTTGCTGGATATTTGACTTCGTTTCATTTCAGTTTCAGTTTCAGCTAACACAGTGAGCCATCTAATTTAGAAGTAAGAAAATTGGGGATAAAATTGAAAAAGCTCTTTCTAATACATCTTAAAACAAAAGTAGAGATGAGACATTAGAAGCTCGTGTGCTCTGGCGATTTTATCTTGAAATCTTTTCCGAAGATTTAGATTTCAACACATTTGATACATCTTTGTGATACTGCATGGGGCAAATGTGTGTGCCCTGAGATCCTTTTAAGTTGCTCAAACCGGTCAGTTTCAAATTTGTGCTGATCGACATCAGCACTTAATAATACAACTATAACAGAACCGTTTCAAGTAAAACTAAAACCATCAGTTCCAAACATGAAATGTCAATTAACTATCGAAATATGTATCTTGCTTCAATATCCACAACTCTTTTAGTCTTTTCAAAGATATTTGAAGAAGGGTATGTCATTTACAATAGTGTCGAATGTTGCTATGAAACACAAAATAATCGTAGTTACTGCATGCACTGTGTGGCTACGTTAGGTGGCGAAATGAATGCCCTACAGTGTTAAGATATCCCACAGTATCAGTTTGACTATTAATAAACGTAATTTCAAGTATTGATGTTTTGTAATCTTAACAGAAAGACTTGTAAAAGTCCCAAAAGCAGAGCTTTCACTTTGACTAGCACGTCAACCAAAAAAGGTCCATAAAGAAATTTTAAAAATTTTGACATTTTAAATGAAGCGTGTAACTTTCAACAGCTGAAATGGTACACAAATTGTATTTAGTGTTCACTTGAACAAACCAACAGACCAAGCAATTTTCTACACATATTAATCAAACGATCAGTCAAACAATTGTATTGATTTCAAAATTTGCCTAGCTTTAATTACCGATTCGGTTACCGTGTAGCTTAACTGAGGACGAAGTTGTGTGAAATGTATTTACCGCACTTTAGCATAGTATTTGCTATGTCTTTTTGAGTACAAGTACATTGTGGCGTTATTTTAGTAAAATATACACTCAAAACTAAGCAGTGAAAAAACTGCTGTACAGGACTGAGCGTCCAACGTTTGCTGGATATTTGACTTCGTTTCACCTAGGTTTCAGTTGAGCTAACATGTGAGACATCTATTTTAGAGGTAAGAGTTTGGTCAGATAAAATTGCTGCAAGACTTAAAGTCCAACTTTTTCCGGATATTTAACTTCGTTTTGTGTCAGGTTCAAAATGAGCTATCATAATGCGACATCTGTTTAAAAAGGCTAGAGTTTAGTAATAAAATTGAAAAGGCTCTTTCAGACACCTTGAAACAGAGGTGGTGATGAGACATTAGAAGCTCGCATGTTTGGGTGCTTTTATCTTGAAATGTTTCTTCAATATTTAGATTTTAACCATTTTAATCGCGATGATTTGTGTTTACTGTGCTTTAACAGTCATTCACCGAAACATGCAGCTGATTTGATACATGTTTGTGACACTGCATGAGAAAATAAATATGCCTTGAGATCCTTTAAGTTGCTCAAACCAGTTTTCAAACTGGTGCTGATCGACAACATCAACTTTGTAGATCTATAATCATACAAACTGCTGTTGAATGTAATGTGATGTGAAATGAAGGAGATGTTTTCAAGCATAACAAAAAATGTCAGTTCCGAACATGAATTGTCTAATTATCGAAATTTATAACTGGCTTTATCACATCTCCAGCTGATCAGTATTTAAGTCTTTTTGGAGATATTTAAAGATGGACATGCTTTGAATCACGAAATGAATTTAGTATACACTACATGCACTATGTGGCTACGTTAGGTGCCCGAATGAATGTCCTACAGTGTTAAGATATCCCACAGTATTAATTTTGACTATTAAAAATAATTCTTGCAAGTATTGAGGTGATATACAAACAGAGAGACCTATAAAGATCCAAAAGCAAACTAAAGCATTCACTTTGACTTGCACATCAGCCATGAAGGTTCATAAAACAAATTATTAATTTCTTGACGTTTTAAATGAAGCGTGTTAGAATAAGTGGCTGCTTTTGGAGCTTCCAACTGCTGAACTGGTACACAGATTGTATTTAGTGTTCAGGTTGAAATAACCAAC